>VWPW01022587.1:0-80057 GCA_013389825.1 Crypturellus undulatus
AATGAGGATTCTTTTATTTCTGTGCAGAAAGAATTAGTCAGAAAGAATTCTTTAGAGCATCTTCATATCAGGGTGCTGTGGCTTGGATGTTGATGCTGCAATGAAAATCTATCACATTAGGGCATACTCACCGCCTGCCTGCATGATTCCCAGTAGTTTTGTGACGAGCTATCTTGCAGAGTGATGTAGGATTTTAATACAATAATCTGTACATTAGCAGGAGTATGTCATTCCAGGGCTGAGCCATGCTGGTCAGAAGAGAAACCACAAATCTCAGAGCATTAAAATTCAGTGCACCTCAAAATTATGTATAAGTACTGTATTGAATTATCTCAGATGACTAGTGTACTTTTATGAAGAGGGTTTATTTCCTTCTCAGCTTTGAGTTTAAACCCAGGTGTAACTGACTGCACGCCTTGAAGAATATGAAGTGACACTGTAAAAAACTTAGGAAATGAAACTAAATGCCCAGCTGAGTGTTTTGTGAGGGCTGGGGAGAGGCAGTGTTGTTTAGGCTGGAGGTCAAGAATGTAATACCTATGTTCTCTTAAGCACAGACTTCCAAAGGGTTTTGGAGGAGGACAGTATAGATATAGAGCTAGGTTTCATTTGTATTTGAATTTCTTCAAGATTAGATATATTAGAATGTAGATGACTATTGAGTGCTGGACGAGTAGTGATTCAGGCTGTTTCACCATGGTTCTTATTTCCTGATGACGTAGACTTAAGTCTTAAAGAATTTTGGCATTCACCAATAGCTCATGATTCACACAACTATACATTACAGCAGTGACTTTCTTCTGGCCGGCTTCTGGCACAATGGCCAGAAATTCCTGCTCTGCAACAACAATTTTGGTTTGAGATTGACAATAATACCTTCTTTTAAGCCAGAAAGTTACCATCTTGCATTTTATGTTGAAAGCTACCACTTAGAGTAAAGAAGGGAAGGCATTTATCGGTTCTCTAAGCAGGAGCAGTGTCAGCAGGATGCAGAGGTCTTTAAGACAAACGATATTTTCACTTAAGGCAAAATACATCTTCAGTAGTGAAGACCTTTTATTTGTTTCATGTAGTTGTATTCACTATTGTATTTTGTCATGAGAGTAATAGATGCTTCAATCCCTCTGATCTCTCCCTTGGCTAAACATCCAGGCAGGAATAATGTGCAGGTGTGGAAGAAGAACTGATCACCTGGGAAATATGATCATTTTTTTTTCAGTGGGAAAATTGTGACGGCTATATGGAAAGTGATAAAGGTGTTCTTTTTAGCCCATTCTGTATGAAAGTCAAGTATGTGTCCTCAGAATAAGGTAGCTCTTCTGGGCTCCCACCCCATGGAAAACTGGCACTTTTCTTCCTGAATTTTGTCTATTCTTTTGTGATTGAAAATTCCCTGAATCAGACCGGTGAGACTTTGTGTGTGTGCATGTGAGTGCATTCATAGCAGGAGAGGAGAAAGCTAATCCCAACTGAATTTCAGTCACCTTTGCCTTCTGGGACATACAGTACTTCCCTTGAAGTTTGTATGGAGTCTTCAATCAGTGCAAAATAGAACTACCGGCCTCTTTGATAGTTTTGAGCTTCTGCTCCATCAATTGTGCAGACTTTGGGTTATTTCCAAGTTCAGTTCAAACGTTCCGTTTTTGATCTAGAGGCCCTGGTGTTATTTTGATCTTTTAGTGTGCTATAACTTTGTTTCCTTGCGTTCTTAGCAATCTGGTCGGTTGGGAGCTTGATGGTTATTTCGGTTGCAGTAAGTAGAGCAGAGACTTCTTAGAGGTTAGCATCTCAGAGCTTGCATTTTTTTTGTTTTGCTTTGTTTTGTTTTGTTTTGTTTATTTTTCCTGGGTGGTCGTGCAGATCTGGATCTTTACATCAGGAAATTCTACAGTATCTTTCCAGCTTAAAACAAAGTGCTCTCATTATGTCCATTTAGGTACATGGGTGCTAAAAGATGTTGGCACGCAGATTTCTGTTTTATGGAGGAGGAAGAAGATAGGATTTGATGAGCTTTCTGTGGCCTCTTAGAAGAGCAAATATTCTAACTTGTGAACAGCAGGAAGCATACAAATCACAGCATTCAGGGCATTGCAGTCAGTTCCTATTTAATGACAAGAAATTTACAGACAAATTCACATTTTTGCATAAAAGATGTTATGAGAGGGACTATAAATGTACTTCTCTTTGCTCCAGAAGGTATTTTGAGACTAATAGTATCCTTTTTTCTTTTTTTTTTTTTACTTTTTTTTTTTTTTTGCTATATTTGCGGGGGAGCTTATCTTAAGAGACCATTGAGGAGGTGGGTGCTAGTAGTGTTAACTCAGACCTGTATTTTTTAAGGTAAATTGAAAATGCTGGTGTTTATTCTGTTTGTATAATCAGAACAAATCTGGTTGTTTTTGTTTGTTATTTTTTTTTAAAGAAGCAGGTTCTTACTCCTGGATGGAAGTCATGTTTCACCTTTGTGGTGTAAAGGCTTTGTTTCTTTCTCTGTGAGAAAGAAGCTTTCCTATTTGTTCCCTGTCATCAATTTAAATTTATGGAGTGGCCATTGTTTCCAAAAAGGTTGTGTTTGGTGGTCTTATATACACCTAACACAGATACCCATTTTTTAAATTAGTTCCCAGCTAAGAGATATAATACAGTTGCAAAATAATAAAGTCATGTAATATTAGTAAAGATGAACAACTTGAACAACATCCTTTATGAGATTCCATTAATCAAAAAGCTCTCTAAAATCTTTCCTAATTTCTGTACGAGTTTGACTATTTTCACATGAATCCTTAGTATCCCTTTTAACGCTTAAATTCACATCAGATGAACAGATAGCTATGGGAGTTAAAAACAAAAATTGAATTCATACTTCTTTCCTTTCTGAGTTGCAGTATATGCACATAGGAACACAGCACCTGCACTTGGCAATTGCTCTGATTTTGCTGTCTTTATTTCTGCATTTGCTTTTTCCGTTAATCCCTTGCTCCTTCGAGCTCCAAAGTGCTTGCATCAATCTCATGCCTAGGCAGGAGTTTCAAGGGGATGATGCTACTGGTGCTGGGCTAGAAGTGCAGTAAGGATGTGCTTGAACTCCCATAGGAATTCCATTGAAGATTCTCATTATCTTATATAGACTTCAGTTCATTTTGCACTATATTTTAGCCTTGGTGACTGCCAGGTACAGAGGCAGTTGCTTCAGTTTAGTGTGTGCTGAATCAAAAAACAGTGGCATTTAGGTATTTGCTATTCAGAAGTAAATAAATAAATAGTCATTTCATAGTTTTTATACATAAAATAATGGGATTTAAGCAAAACAGGAAACAAGGTTCTTATTCCAAGTCAACTGAGATCGCGAAAATTCTATGGGTTTATCCTGAAGGATCAAACAGCCTTGAAAACACAGTTTCTCTATGTGTATGTTACTATATATTAAGCAGTAATTCCATTTTCATGGGCAGCTTCCCTCAGACATACTCACAGATATTTTTTCCAGCAATTAAGCATTTTGTATATATGTTATATTAAATACTTTTTTGTCTGGCTCAAGATGCAGTTTTAAGACCTATGAAGAGGGCACTGTTACATTTTCTTTATAAAAGTCATAGCCAAAGAGAGACCACAGGGAGAAATATCTCTTTATAAAGACTCTTAAATGAGCGCATATATATGAATAAGTCATAAAATCTGAAAATTATTATCTAGTAGTCAAATACATTTCTGTGAATGGTAAAGTTGTAGTAACCAAATCCCCTGATGAAATCTTGTAAAGAAGTGCCCCCTGCCGGCTTCCTATTTCTTTAGCTGCCAAGAGCTGCGTGGGAGCAATTCGGACGAGATAAAGGCAAAGGCTTTGCATGAAATAAAGGGCTGCGAGGATGATGGGTTTGTTTTTGGAGAATTGACCGAAGCCTAAGAAATGAACCCAAGTGTCAGGCTGCCCCAAGTTTATGCATAAGAACATCACGTTCCTAAAACTTGTTTCAGAGCTCTTTAAAATAATTGGGAGTTTTTCCAGCAGCATCAGTGTACTTTGGATCAGGCCCACACATTCTTGAGACTTCCATGAAGTTAAGTCTAGATTTAAATCCAGAAATCCTATTTCTCTTAAATCACCCAAGAATATTTAATTTTATATCTTAAGTTATATGCCATATATAGGCAGAAAATGCTTAAGGAGGTTAAGGGTGAGTGACAGAAAAAGTGTTACTTTATACTATAAATGTTAGATTAGCAAAAAATGCAATAAACTATTCTTTATCTGTTTGATCATATTTTATAAGATGACTTCTAGTTCTGCTTTTTTTTGGCCATTGGTAAGTATTGTACTTCTGGGAAGACCACCAATAAACCTACCAGTTCCATTTTCATTTTTCTGTTCTTCTGTCTAGTCACGTTCCAGTCGCACTGTTGAATTTGCAGAATTTGGTAGCAAAGATGGGTGCAGCCATTCTCATTAATAACTTATTTATGCGTTGCTTGTTTTAGATAATGTTTCTAATATTTTTTCCTTTCTTTCAAAATGCAGGTGGAGAACAGACCAAAGTATTATGGAAGAGAGTACGTATTTTTCTCTTTTAAATATTTGTTAATTGTCTCTGAAAATGGCTGCGGTAGATTTTTTTGAAAAAAGTCACAGTGGAGTTCTGACAAAATACTTGATTTACATTGCACCTCCCTCAGCAGGGAGGTAGATACAGGCAATGCCTAATATGTGAGCTGTTACGATCATTATTGCTGCTTACAGTCCACACACTGTACCACCATATCTATGCTGCTTCTCTTAGGTCAAGTCAGAGCAAAATTGCTGTCTTGAGTATTTCTTCCTTTTGCTTTGGTTATCATTTTAACCTGCCTATGAGGCTACAGTGGATTAGGGAAGAGAGAAAAGACCTCCCTCTATTGCAGCCTTTTGGTATGTGTTCTTATATCATCTCTACCATGATACTGGATGTCCATTACTACATATCTAGGTGCTCTACACCCTGGTGAGGTTGCAGGGTCTGAAACACCCAGAGAACTGGTGCATTTTTTGTTGCAAGGAAACTGACAGACCGCTAGAGCACAGTTCCTAGGAATATTTTCTTGTCTGGAGCTGGGCTCTTCATTTTCATGGTAGGGCCAGATCCATCAGCAGTGTTTAATGATCCCTTTCTACTATCAAAAACCTCAAGAGCTTCTGTAGCTTGCCCCTAATTACTGTAGTTTCATTTTTAAATATTATCTTTGCCGATGGGGAATTCAGATCTAGCCAGGAGGATACAGCAGAACTGAGGACGACACGGAGATAACTAACCCAGCATGCCTTATAGGGCAGGACTTCAAAACCCACCAGCCCAGACCTTTTTGCAGTAATCTGACTGGTTGCTGGCATCATGTAGGGTAGCAGAATGGCAGGGAACATAAGAGGTCACCTAGATGAACCCATCAAGGTAAGATTGCATTAGTTATTACCGTTCAGAATGCAGATTTCAGATCCATCGGGGACTGTCCTTCAAAAGCAGGTGGCTCAGTAGTGCTGGGAAAGAAAATCAGGAGTGAAAATGAAGTGACACAAGGAAACATTGACTGTTTCGTGCACTGTTTCGGTAAAGCTTTTTCATCTGCTGCTGTCAAGGTCAGGATTTGGAGTTCTGGGGATCTGAGCCTCATCATGGACAAGTGTTTCTGTGACCTTAGGTAAATATACCTAGAACATCTGTTGACAAAGCCAGGCTTGCCCAGTAGGCTTCCCACATTGACTTTATTTTAAATGATGAAAATTGGTTCATACTTTCTCCCTGCGTTGGTGGGATGCAGTCATCTTCTGACACATCCAAGTTAAAAAATCTCATAGATGACATAACTTAAGCATGTCTTTACCAGTAAATTCATGGCAATTCATAAGTCTAGTTAAAAATAATAAGCATCAGCTATTATTCACACTGGAAGCTCATTGTGAAATAAGGCAAGCTTTAGATTAGATGTTAGAAAACAAGCTTTCCCAGTGATCCCAACTGGGATTACACTGATCCCGATGATCAGTATAATGAACCACTAGGACAGGATACTTGGGACATCAGTGTCATCAGGGACATTCTTTAAGCAGAGGTGTTAAGTTGTGGGAAGATCACCTAAACCCCATATTTCTAATGTGCATTAGTTGCAGAAAGACAAGAGAACTGAACAATTGCATTTATATCCAGTATCCAACATTTTTTCCTTCTATTTCACAACCAAGCCAGAGGCAGTGTTAGCAATGTGCCACTTCCTATGTATTGTCAGAAATCAGAAAGTGCTTACACCCAGTAGCTTTTAGTGCCTTTTTCTTTCAGACAGCAGCAAAAATAGAAACTTTCAAAAGCTCTGAGGAGACCCTTGGAGGCTTATCAACCAGCAGTCTGGGTAGGAGTTAAGATACCAAATGCTATGAAGACTACATTTGTACTTACAGAAACCTCACATATTGATTATTGTAAAGGTAATAGTGTATCCCAGAGCCTCTTTCTTTCTTAAAATAACAATGGCAAAAGAATCACAGAAAATACTGTTTTTTTTTTTCAACAGTGAAAGAGCAGCTTGACTCAACTAAAGGAAACTCTATTGTTCTCAAAGCTATTACGTAGCTTCTTCAACTTTTGTATATATAGAACACAACTTTGATTTTTTTTTCTTTGTATTTTTTGTGTTAGTTTCTGCTACAAATTTAAAGAAGCAATGTTAATACAGAAAATTTCAGGCCCTGGCTGGTATGGTTCACCACAGAGCCCCATAGGTACTTGTTTGTACGCACATGGACAGAGAAGGGCAATGGATGCTGGTGGGGGCAGATGCGGTGGGAATTCCTCTTTAGCAGCTGGGCCAGCTTACACTGACTGAAGCAGTATATGAGTATATGAGAATTTTTCTCCTATACCTGTATGCTTGACTTGCCCAGACTAGAAGATCGTTCTGCCACTTCTATATGCTTAGGAGCTGTTGACAGCTCCCTGGCGGTTCAGATCGTGGTCGTGTTCAGTGTGGTTACTGCAGGACGTTGGCACAGTTGCCTCCAGGCTACAGCAGATTATTCTCTGCTCTTTCCTTTTCTCTTTCCATTGGGATCTGAAGTGGTTCACAATGCTGCACCTGAGTGCAGCATTTGGTGCTGTATCCTGTTGTATTTGTGTCTAACCTGCAGTCTTATATCGGAAGTTTTCAAATAGTTTCTGCAGCAGAGAGAGGTGTTCCTGGTTGCCTTATTGGGTAAATCATTGAAATATCTTCCCTTAGGTTTCATGGGATCATTTCTCGGGAGCAAGCAGATGAAATACTTGCCGGCGTGGAAGGCGCATACATTCTTCGAGAAAGCCAGCGGCAACCCGGCTGCTACACTCTTGCTCTCAGGTAAATGCTGTTTTACTAGATGCTTGCAGCTCAGCTATAAGTGTGTTTAATGGAGGAGGCTGTATCGGTCCTTTCCAAGTCAAGTCTGTATGCACTGTTAGTTAATACACTTCACGGTGTCAGTGTGATTTTAGAGCCTCTTGTCTGCAGTTTGACAAGCACTGCAGTCCTTCAGTCAGCCCTTGGCACTTGGCTAAGAAAGTGCCTTTTCAGGAGCAGACTGTGTCTGCTTGCCGTTTCTTTTTTAATTCAGACAAGACTGTTACAGCGAGTTAAACATGTTGCAGCGAGTTAAACATGGACCTTATCCTCGAAACCTAAGGAAGACACTAAAATGAATTCACAGCACCCAAGAGAAATGTGTATGCTGCTAAGAACAAGAGAACAGCAAAAAATGGTGATAGGGTCCTACTGTCCTTTTAATCAGTTCTTCCAGGGCAGAGTGAGATTTTTCTCTGGGCTCAGCGAGGTGTTTCACACCAACATCAGCAGGAGTTATTTAAAGAATCCCGCTCTGGAAAACCAAGGAGTGCAGTGGCTGGCCACCTGTCAAGGAGGCATCGCAGGCCTCGTTTTCCTTCCTCTCTCTGGAATGCAGCCATGCTGTAGAAATACAGTGTGGATCAATGAAATAAAGCTGTGCAAAGAAGGAAGAGGCTGCTATTCAGCTCGACTCAAAATTCAGAGACCGAGCTACAGTAGCAGTGCTCCTCACAGGTGGCTTCTCTTGAAAATACATTTCCCTCCTGGCTTAGCTGTGCCATTCAAAGCTGCCCCCATGGCAACCTTAAAGCTGCTGTGGGCTACTGGGAGGAAACCCAGATGCTCTCTTGGGTTTTGACAAAATAAACTCAGTGACAATACTTTACAATGTTTATAATGTTATTCCTTCTGGGGGACATAGACACAAAATAAAAGTGTTCATTTTTACCCTCCTGCTGATAAGGCTTTAAAAAAAATCTTCAAGGAGTTCTCCCAAGGAGCTGTGATACTGTGCTGAAATCATCCTCAGCACTCTTGTTGCTGTGCAGATGGTAGAGCTGGAAAAGCTAGTGATTCATGCCAATTAAAAAGTGTTGTAAATTAAAAGCAACTTTTGTCAGCTGAAAAAGAACAAGCATATTTTTTGTAGGATTTTGGCCAGCTATTTGAAAATAAAGAATAAAAAGAACTACCAAAGGACAGGGATTATGGCAAACTGCCTGTTGTTTTGACACAACAGTGTGATTTCTAAATTCATCTGGGTAATTATTTGTAGACTCAAAAAGTGAATTTAAGTATAAGTTGAGAATGTATATGAAATAATGTGCAGGGAAAAATCAGTTAACAGTTTGGTTTTGAATGTACAATATAGTATGCAGAAACATGTACATTTGATGTTTTATGCTGGATCACTTAACCTAGTGATTTAATCAAGAATAGTATTTCACCTCTGTGTTATGAACAGAGGGTGCTACTACAGCCTTCTTCTTTTTACTACAACTTTTAAAAACACAGATGATACTTGCCGTTAATAGCCATGTAAGGCCAGAGTTATCCCACTAAACCTTAGGCATTTAATTCCCCACCCGGCCACTCCAAATTAGGATCTTAATATCTCTGGCTTCCTTCCAGAGGATGATTCAGACTCTTAGGATTTGAATTACTTGCTGGAGATGCCCATGTCTTTCCGTTGCCTGTAAAAATGCTCATGGGGGTTAAGCTTCTAGTTTCAGCACCTTAGAAACGTTCCAGGATGAAGCAGCCCTTAACAGAATTTTACATCCCAATGCAAGGTCTTGTAAGTGAAAACATGTTTGTGTGCTGTGGTGTTCCCTATAGGATTTAGAGCAAATTCATGTCCTTTTGGTTTATGTGTTTTTTCAAAGACAACTGGCTCAGTGCTGCTCTAGCCCAGTCCATGTGCTGCAGTGAGGTTTGGTCTTGAATTTGAGCTGCATCCGCAGAGATCCAGTTGCAGCCATGTGTATATTCCATATGTAACCCAGATATATAATGTGGCTTATAGTCAGCAAAATTGCCTCCTGAATATTTTGCCAGTATGAATTCTGGCTCTCACTCTTCCCTCTGTCTCTTTTTCCTCTCACTCTCTCTTTTTTTTTTTTTTTTTTTTTTTTTCTGGTATATGCAGATTTGGTAATCAGACCCTGAACTACAGGTTGTTCTATGATGGAAAGCACTTTGTTGGGGAGAAAAGATTTGAATCAATCCATGATCTGGTAACAGATGGTTTGATAACATTGTACATAGAAACAAAGGCTTCTGAGTATATATCGAAAATGACAACAAACCCCATCTACGAGCACATTGGATATGCCACTCTGCTTAGAGAAAAAGTGTCCCGGAGGCTGAGCAGAACGAAAAATGAATCAAGAAAAGCAAGTGTAACAAGTGAAGAAAACACCCCTGTGGAAAAGGTAAGCATACTGGTCTTTCTGTCAAATCTAGAGATAAATGTATTTTGTCTAAAGACAATTTTTCTATTTTTCTACACCTTATTAAGTGTGACTAAGCCACTGAAATGTTTATATCAAGTTAATGTGATTTTGGCTCCAAGCTAATATTTAACTGGAGCTTATGATTAAAGTTTCCTAATCAGTACTATGCAAATGTTTTCACTGTACAAATATATATATACTGGTTAGCATAGGAACTGCACCTTGTAACGGTCACAAATCATGTTTCTTTATCCACGTATGCTCAAGCATACTCGTCAGTGGCCTCTGATAATGAAAGTGGTTCCCATTGACCATTCACCAGAGCTCAAGTTTGTTATCTTTCCGTTTGCAGTGCAAAACTCCTCTTTCCTGCCAAGTCTCTGGTGGAGGGGTCTGAAATTGGGGTATTGCGTGTTTTCTTCTTTTTCTTCTCACTCTTCCGATTTAAAGTGGGCTCTTGGTCTCTTTCTCTCGTATTCCGTATCCCAAAGCATTGTATGGTCCAAGACATAATAATGAATGGAGAATCCCTTGCAGTTAGTAAACAACTGAAATGTAAAATTAGAAATATGAAAAATGGTCTTGTGAGTAATAACGTGTGGATATTTTCACAGTAAGAACTGTCAAACAAAGATTTCTTTCTGAGGCAGGTGTTCATGCTGAATTGACTTATTAGTGTTTGTGAGGGTACTTCTGCAATATGACCGAGGTGGTTTTAAAATACAATGCCCTGGCTAGTTTTACTGGGCTATTTTTCATAGCCAGTTGTGATTTCTTTTGTGCTTGGGCTTAGCCATCATTTCTCAGGCTGGACAGCTTCGAGTACATACTGCAAAATTACTTTTAAACCAATAGGTGCACAAACTGCTACTGAAAGGTGCTCCTGTCCTCACTCCTCACTCCTTGACTGGAAAATGTCACGTTTGGATCTAATGTCACCACTGTCAATAGCAGCGGAAAGATGTAGTGATTGGACTAGGTCTTTTTTTGCATTGCAGCTGAAAGATGATTCATGGTGCAAAAGCTACCGCCTTAAGCTTTTATCCTCGATGAGGAGCATTTTTGCTCGTACTGAATTTTGCACACGCCATCACTAAAAGGCTGCATGACTGGGGCTGCATCGCTGCACTGCCATGTAAAAATAGCCAGCTTCAACTAAGCCATTACAGTGCTGGCAACTGTCCCTGCCGTTCCCCACGCTGAGGGGAAGCAGCAGAAGGAGCAGTAGCAGCTGTTTCTAACATACTTTTCTTGCCAGAAGGAGCAGGAGCAATCGCAGCTACATGAGGAGTGGGGCTAAGTATTAGCAAGGTGATCTGTTCCCAGGCTAAAGACCTGCTGCATTACCTGAAGCCTCCACATAGGTAATTAAGACGTGCAGTGGGTTTCCCTCCTAGTACCAGTTTTCCATCATTTCCATCAATCCATAATGTGAGAAAAAGGCTGCTTCAGCTGAATTATGAGCAGCTGAAAGAAGACAGAAGCCTGTACAGTGCCTGTCTGGCTGACTGTGCTTCCTGGAAAAACTCCCTGGGGATTCACACAGCAGAGACACGGGGATCAGCATTCCCTTTTCTTCTTCACAGTAACCTCAGTATGGATTGGGCTATGAAAGAAATCAATAAAATACCGAGTATTTGTCTGTAATAGTGGATAGAGACAGAGGAGGGCAAAGGGAATTTAATGTTTGCTTTAATGCAGCCCCATAAATAAAAATGGGAAAATGGTAGAACAGTAGTAGATGTGTGGATGCAACGGTATCAGATATTTTGCTTGTGTTTGTCATGTGTTGTAGTGAACTGTAGGGACTTGCTTTGCCAACAAATCAAAAGCTTTCCTCTCCGCAGACCGTTAGAAATAAATAGATGACTATTTAGTATGAAATATTTCTGCATAGGAAATTTCTTGGTGCATGAGTGACGAAATAACCGAAAGGAGTGGATTTTCTTTGGCCACTTACAGAGAATAATTAGAATGTAAGTTTTTGGTAATTGAGCTGGTTTATCTGAATGTATGCCTGGATTATTTTGACTGTTTCAGAAATGATAGGGAGGAAAAAAAGCCTTACGCACAGGACAGAAACTTTCATTTTTCTCAAAAGGAGAATTTTGAATTTTGCAGTCTAAGTTTAGGCATTGCTACTTGTATTATAGCTTAGGCTCTTCAGAAGGGAAATTCTGTTTCATATTGAAATCAATTGCAGAGTGTGAAGCTACAGCTGAAGGCGTTCATCCCCACCGCAGATTTGTTACACCATCCGGGGAATCTACTCGTTCTGTCATGTCCCATGTTGACAGCAGAAATTATTAAATGTCTCAGTCATTTCAGAGATGCTTTTCCCCTTTGGGTAGGTCGATGGAAGGTTGCCACCAAGGCACTAGCTGGCAGGAGAACTACACATTTGAATAAAATGTCTTGGTACTGCCTGGGGTACCTGTCTATTCCCATAATTATAGTTTCTTGGAGGTTGTAATTAGTGGAGTCATGCTCATTTCAAAAGGGGGATGTGATACGTGGGCCAGATTAAACTGTTGTTGTTCGTGCCTTTCTACCCATCTTTTTTTTTTTTTTGTAACAGGCCTTGATTTTTTTTTCTTAGTGATTCTTAATAATCCCTACATTTCTTCCAGAAATATTTCTGTCTAACTTTAAAGAGGTGCTAGATTTGCAGACACAGATTTCAAATTTGTGTCTAGATAGTTTAGAAGACCTAAAAGGAAACTCACTGACTTTTAGGAATGAAGTGTTTTGGAAGAGTGGCATTCTGCATATATTTCCGTAGCAGGATAGGATTGCGCAAAGAGCACAGGAACATTATATACAGTCTAGGGTTGTGATTTAGTCTTGAGCAAATTGCAATTGCGTGTTTTGTGTTTATTCTGTTTGGGGAATGCTGGACTAGGAGCAAGTAATCATAGACTAGAAGATATAGGGCAGATAAGTTCCTGATACTGTGAGTGTAGGAGGAGGCCTGTATACCTTGCTGCAAGCAATTAATCCTCACGTGGAGGAGAGAAAAAATTGCAGTAGTCACTCGGTAAAATATGTGGTTCTGAAACGTCTATCGCAGTCACATATCATGTCATCACGTGGCTGCTGCCATCACTGCATCAGTGATCTCCACAGCTCAGGCAAAGAGAATAAATTCTTCCTCTCTAATCCCACACTGGCAAGTGTAATTCAAGGAAATATATTCCAGAAATCAAAATGATGGAGGTGAATGTGAGCTGGAGTCTGGGAGCAGGCAGAGGCCGTTGATGCCGTGGGAAGAAGCAGCCCCTGTTCCCTGCTCCTGCAAGTGCCTCCGCTGCGCTGCTGTGACCTGGGCTTGGGGCTGCCGCGGGCCAGACACGGTGCCCTGGTCCCACACAGGAGTAATTCCTCCGTTCAGTTGCCTTGCAGCTACTCCGCTGCTTTTATCAGCCCTGGAGATGATGGGAGAGGGGGCATTAAATGAAATCTTTGGCAGCAGTTGAGCTTCACGCGTTCGTGAAAACAGTGATCTTACCCTGTCTGACAGGGGACGGGCTGTTGGTAAACACAGTCAGAAATAAGGAAAGTTTTGTTGGTGCCAGGTCTCCACTTACTGAGTTTCTGGCAAAACTCCTATCAACTCTCCAGGCAGGACCTTGCTCCGGCAGTGCTGGTTGTGCAGGAACCAGGAGGTGCTTGGAGCTACTCTGGGAGCCTTGTTCTGCCTGATGAGTCTAAGTACGTGCCAGGAGCAGCAAGAGGCCCTTAACGATGATTATCTTTGGGGAAAAGTATAGCATTTTGACCTGAAACAAGACAGAGCTGTGCAGGGGGACTTCACTTAACAGCAGGACAGCGGCAGGCACCGAATATTGCTGCTTGACACAGTAACCCCTCCATCCATTTTTCTGGAGCTCATTACTGTGCATTTATGTGCAAATGACAGAGGCCGTAGTTAATATTGTAGCTAGAAGAGAAAAGCTGAAGTGATAAGCATATTACGAAGGCTGGCGGGTTGCAGATTTCCTCGGCAGAAAATCCCGCACAAATAATAGGCAGATAAGAAAGCCATTCCTATTAAGGAAAAGGTGACAGAAAAGGAAGAATAACTTTGCTAGAAGTAATAGTGGGCATTAGTGGCCTCATTAGCCATGCTGCTCACACAGTTTCCCACAGCATAAAATGCTGGACTTCCAGGAAGGGCTGTTTTCTAACGCCCCGTAATTGGAGATGTAATCTGGTTATGGAATTAAATTTTATTAGGAGCACTACACTGTGCAGGAGACAGCCAATTTTAAGAGATCCTCTGGTTTAGTTTAGTTTTTTTGTAAGTATTTATATTTCTACTTTTTTATTCACACTGCATCCCTTTGTGAAGACCTTTCAACCTCATCTTGCCGCTCCTTCATTTCCCCAAGGCTCTTCCCTGAGTTTTCTAAAGGTGCTGCTGTTAGCCAACAGGAGAGAAATCTTTAGAGTCTTTCTGCAGCTCCTGTAAACTTCTTCTGTTGATTGTGTTAGAGGTTCCTGGCTAGGATTCAGTCTCTCCGGGGACATCTGTGCAGATGTTGTGCCCTCCCTTCCCGTGCTGTGCTGCTCAAGAGGAGAGTGAGCAAGAATGTGTGTTCACACAGACTCAGGGTTAGACCACACTGGTTTTCAGACCCAGTGTGTCTATCTCTCCTTGAGCTCTCAGCCTCTGGATGCAGCCAGAACAGACTGAGGCACCTTCTTTCAGTAAGGACGACAATCTATGTTCTGTATGAAATTTACCCAAATTCACAAAAGACTTGTGTGTTTCTACTGATTTTGCATGGAAGAAGCTCGGATGTGACAACATAAACGCTGTACAAGAAAACAGTCTTTGCACTTTTTAGCAGTATTTGCAGTGGTAAAATGTGTGCGACATTTTTGCTGGTAGAACGAACAAACAGAAACACCAAAATGACCTTGGGAGCAATTAATTCCTTTCATCAGCCACTCCTATTGCCCCAGAACATCAGTATTCTAAACACAGGCAATCACATGGTTGTACATGATACTGCACATATATATACCTATTGCAGCATGTCCTGACGTGAGTATTTAAGGATATACCCCATTGTCTTCTTTAAACAACTGCATTTAATATTGATTTAGTACAGAGCATCCTTTTGTATCATTCTGCAGGCAGGAGGAGTGGATATGAATATAGCAGATCTAGTGCGGTATTTTAGTAAGCAGTTCTACATTTTGAGTGACAAATACTGTCTTCCTGCAAATTCAACTGGATGGTCGTTTTATTTTGCCTCTTAATGTCAGCATTCTTTTGCCTATATCAGTTGTATCTTTCCAGCTTCTTTTTTGTCTCATAAATATAAACTGGGAAATATATAAGAAATAAAAAGAAAAAGATAGCAGAGAAATAGCATGAAAATTATCTTTTCTGATTTCTTCCCTCTGGCAATCTAAAAAAAATAAAAAAACATTTTTTGTAGTTGGCTGTAGCAATCCTAACCAGACTGAGTTTCAGTGTTTTCCTGATTAGGCAAGGATTTCTGAGAAAAATAATTTGGTTCCTTTTAACAGTAATGGAAATGGAGGGAATCAAGAGAAAGAGAGGTTCCATTAAGAAGTATTTGTTTACATTGCTTCCCTGGCTGTTAACATCTCTTATAGGTTGCTGGTTTATGTTATGCTATTACCATCAGCCCAGGATTCATGACTTGTGCGTTAAGCTGCATCAGTGATCTGATTATGCCTGAGGAGAGCTTGTAAGCTGAGGGAACAATAATTTACACGGCTGATATAGGATGACAGATACGGTCTGATCCAAATGCTACTGAAATTGATGGATGATGGATTTTGGATCAAATCATGACTATGCTAAGCATATATAGCAAAAGTGACTATGAAATTTTGTTTTAATAGAAGTATCTTCCGATCCAAGCTTTCAGAAAAATAGCCAAGCAGAAAATTTGAGAATTCTTCAAAATTAAATACCACAATTGTAAACTGAAATTTGCTCAAATGAGACAGCCAGATCAGTAGTAAAAGTACTTAAATACACCAAAAGTATTTATGGTAATCCTAAAAAAAAATCTACTTAGCTTTGTGTATTTCTTCAAGTACAGTGTTATATCTGCATTCAGGCTGTTGAATACAAATATTGATCTTTTCCTCTTGGCTATTTCCCTATTTATGAACACATTCATAATTTTCATAAAGTTTATTGTGTAGAAAACATGCCTAGATTGATATATTAAAAATACTAGGCTTATATAAGGGGTTTTTTGACTCTTTAAATAGTTTCATGGTATTATATTAGCATAAACAAACTTCCATAGGGATTGGTATGAAGCCTTTAGCTTAAATATTTCATTTGTCTAGTCACTGGAAGCAAAAATCCATTTTGTAAGTAAAAATCCATACTTGATTATCTCACATGGATAATGAACTCTGAAGGTACATCCTAGTTCTAATTCTCCATTGTTTTCTCTTCCTGTAACGAAAACATCTTAGCAGTGTGGCTAAGGAACGTAATTATTTGGTTTCTCCCTGTATAGTCTGGAGGAAGGCATATTCCCCCTGAAATGCTGAACTGCCATCTCACCAGGAGAGTTAAGTGTATCTACCAGACTAATTTTTCTAGGCAAGACGTGTTTAAGTTTTTCCTCTCCTAAATCCTGTGCACTCTGCTGACCTTCTGCTGAGGAACACCTTGCTGGTTGTTTGGCTCTCCGTGTCCCTGCATGCTGATTGGCACTGGTACCGTCCATCTCATTCTAGATGTTATTATTTCAGAGTATAACATGTGTCCAGGCCATGNACTAATTTTCAAGGCTTCCACTACATACTTACTGCTAGGCAAGATATGTTTATGTTTTTCCTCTCCTAAATCCTGTGCACTCTGCTGACCTTCTGCTGAGGAACACCTTGCTGGTTGTTTGGCTCTCCGTGTCCCTGCATGCTGATTGGCACTGGTACCGTCCATCTCATTCTAGATGTTATTATTTCGGAGTATAACATGTGTCCAGGCCATGATAACCACAGAGATAGCCCAGGTGAAGTAGGTGTCCCCACTGAGACGTGCGCAGGAGGGAGAAGTCACTACAGAGACCAAGCAAATACCCTCTTTGACCTGCGCCCTTGCCATGGAGAGCCAGCTGAGTGCTCCGCAGCCTCATCCTGGAGCTGGGAGTATGGTCTTCCTGGTCACTCCGCAGTGAGTTAGCTGGTCTTACTAGCTTGCTCTCGTAGGTAGAGCTACCAGAGGAGGTGCCACACAGTAGGAAGTAGCAGCTTGGCAGTCTTGGGCAGAAAGAGGAGTAGTAAACCCGGTGCACAACCTGCTGTTCAAGTTTTCTCAGCTGAGGCTTGGCTACAAAGGTCAGGAACCTATGCTTTATGTAACGGTTGATATTTGGAAAAGAGGATGTTGTGGTGTGAAAAGGATGAAGAATAACAATGGGTTCTTTTTTTATAAAATATTCTCGTCCCTAAAGAATAGTAGAACTGTGCACAACAGTCAGCACTGGTTTATAAAGAATAAGTACTGCCAGTTAGACTTGTTTGCCTTTATAATAGATTCACAAAAGTGCAGAAAGAAAAGAACGCAGCAGATGCAGAATAACTGTATTTTTAGCAATGTCTCCTGAAATCATAGAATCACAGAATGCCTAAGGTTGGAAGGGACCTCTGGAGGTCATCTAGTCCAATCCCCCTATACACACCGGGTCACTTAGAGCACGTGGACTCTAAGTGGACAGGAGGACTTAGAGTTGGACTGCATCCAAGCAGTCATAGAAATCATAGTCTTGACATCAGTGGTTGTGCATGAATTTGGTCACGTGGGCTGAAAATAGGTAGTATAAAATCAAACAAGGTATAGAGATAAGCAGCAAGTTGATAACCTAGGGAGGGGTAGCTGATAAAGTACTGCAGGGATTTTTATTGATCTGAAAAAAAGTGTAAATGAGACATTACCAAAGAGTCAGGGTGATTTGTGCTATCATGTTGCTGTAGTGTAGAAATTTAAGTATCTGTGATGGAAACTTCAAGAGAGTCTTGATTGCAAGATTTAAGAAGAAAATATGTCATGTTACATGCATGAGAATGAGGGACAAGCCACATACATGCATAGATTATCTCTCTAGTCTAAAGAGTGACAGGATTGTTTGCATTTAAGCCAGGCATGTAAATCTCTTGTGACTACTGCGTGGGATCCAGAAAGAAGGAAGGAGGCCACTCGCATAGTCTCAAAATGATCCATGTCTCAACGGAACCTCAAGCAAAATAATAGCTGTTACACTTCAGAAGTAGCTTTACCTGATTTCCTCCAGCAGTGTAAACGATACCTATTGTCGAGGTAACTCCTGATCCGCTTTTGGGAAGCTGGGAATAGTGATTCTGCTTCTCAAAGTGACTGCCCAGCATCTGAAGGCAGAGAGACATGGAAAGCACCTCTTCCTTCTCTCTGTACCCTGGTGATGGGCTGGGTGCCGTTTCACTTGTAGTTTATGTATGTCAGCTTTTGGGGGTCCTCACAAGGAGAGAAGCCCCACTGCTACAGGGCAAGTTCTGCTAGTGCCCTCTGAATTGCTTACAGCTGGGATCTCCTGCAAAGTGAAACCATGGTAGGAATTTAGCTTGGCTCTGTGTCCAAGTCACTCATGAGCCAAGCCAAGTGTCAGAAGATGATCTATGGACCCCCTCTTGTAAAAATGCTTTACGGTGTTTTTGTTCTGGTGGAGAGGGAGGGGAAGCTTCTCCAGATAACTCTGGTGGGCTCGTAGTCACGTGCATCACATCACCTTCTCAGGGAATAGATTTG
The DNA here is from genome assembly GCA_013389825.1 of Crypturellus undulatus. Classification (NCBI taxonomy): domain Eukaryota; kingdom Metazoa; phylum Chordata; class Aves; order Tinamiformes; family Tinamidae; genus Crypturellus; species Crypturellus undulatus. Next base: position 18,580 of record VWPW01022587.1, read on the forward strand.
GAAGAATCAATTGATATGATTTATGAATGAAATTGCCCCAATTAAACGCTAGGTGGCACATTTACTTAAGAGTTTCCAGGGACTGTATATACTGTATATGTCTGTCACATCTGACACCAGTATGTGCTGGTGTGACTGGAGGAAAACCTGAAAGTGGTTTCATAGGGACAAGACCACCTGATGATTTTTACCAACAGGAATTCTACGTCTTCCTAAAAATATAATCTTGACATAGTGCAATAGTCTGTGCAGTAGTCTTGACATACTGCAGTAAGCACAAAGTTGCAACTACTTACTTGAACCTTAAGGTTATTGCTTAGCTTCAAAATTAGTTTTCTCTTAATGCTTAGATTCTTAAATGAAGTGTGATAAGGAAAAGATGTTTGGTAATAGTCTTGCAGAAGGGTCTGCTTTCTGAGGATTTGCATAAATAGTGGGAGGTGTTAATACAAAAATACATAGTACTGTTTATTGTAATATAATAATACTTTTATATTACTTGTCTGAAAACCTGAATGTAGTAATATTTAATGTGCATAAAAATTAAATGAAGAAAAGTAACACTTCTCCCTGTGTGAATACAAATAAAGCTTTTGATTTTGGAACTGGCATTTTTAGGTAATAGCATTGCGTGGTTAGGACAAAATACTTGGAGGCAGAAAATACATTGTTATTCTGTCTGCCTCTGGCACCTGTAAGGTCAGCCAGGGATGCACTTTTTCATACGCTGCATTTTCTCCATCTGCGGGAAAATAAATGCAACTAGCTTGCAGAATCGACTTTTCATACAGTTCATCCTCGAGAGACTTAGTGCCATGGCCATCAGCTGGGGCAGAGCACTTAGTCCCTGCCAAAACAACATCATACTTAATACGTCTGTTCTAAAAATTCTTAATTCTTGCTACTGGTATTTTTAGAAGAGATAAGAATACTTCTGCTTTATAGTCACCACAGATCCTGTGGTATAAAAATAAACTTCTCTAGTGGACAAGTCATACAGAATGCTTTTTGCACAAGGTTCTGGCTATTTTATGTGGGATGATGCTGTAGGAGGTAGGCTGACCTGCATTCACCACCCATCAGGTTTCTGCAATGAATCCTGTAGTCTGACAGGCTGCTCTGTTGTAATTTGTGTATTGAGATCAGGTTTGACAGAACTACTTACAGTTATTCAGTACTTGCTCTTACAAGCAAAGTGGGCTGCTTAAAAATGGAGATAAATATGTAAATATGTTTAGGGTTGTGTTCATTTTGCCAAGGGAGAAGAGCGTGAGAAATAATAGATTTTACTATGAGAATAGGATTATAGGGCAAATCCTTTCTGGTAGCATGCAGACGCCTGACACTGACTGTACCCAGACAGGCTTGTCCTCTTCAAGCGGAAAGAAGTCCCATTCGTCTTCCGTGCCTGTCGTCTCCTCATCCACAAGAAGCAGGCTCTAGTTATTGCATTATCTGATGCCCAGAAATGCGATGGGGCAAAAGCTGAACATCTTCCAACTTGCCTTAGGATATCAAAAATGTGTCCAGAGCATCTGTACTGTGGTACCAGGAGAATCTGGTCAGGCACATATCACAGACAGGAATTTATACCTATTTCTGTTCTCAGTAACATCTTTTCAAGCCCGTATTCTGGAGGTTTTTTTGTGTCTGATACTTTCTAGCCCAGAGGTATGAAAGACGGTAGTTGATCAATGAGGAACTCTGACACCCAACTAATGACTGCTGCCCTTCGTGCAGTGACTAGATCCCTAGCCATCAGTGGGCTGCATTCACAAAGCTGCATTTTAAAATATAAGGCTGTGTTTTAAAGTGTAAGGAGACAGAGAGAGACCTGGGGAACTCCAGCTGTTTCAAATAAATTAGTTTTATTTATTTATATATTTTAGGAAGTAGAGGGGAAAAATCTTCCTTTGATTTCCCTTCCTTTGATTTGATTAATTCAATCAGTGCGGTTTCCTAAATCCATCTGGTCTATAATGCCTTGCCGAACATGTGAAGCCAAGTGAATTTGCAGACGGTTTAAGGCACTTCCAGGATGTCTGGAAATGGATTACACTGGCAGCAGAACTGAGAGATTGGAAAAAGAGAGTGTATGTTTAAGGGCACCGTTCACATCATTTGGTTACTTTTGGATCTCAAACTATAGGAATTAAGGGAAAGAAAGAAATCAGTTGTGGTTTATTTGTGGGCTGGCAGAGTGCAGAATGAATAAATTCAAGACATCGTTTGGTGTAACTTGCTTCTTGTGAGACATAGCGTGCAATGCAGGATATGCATAACTTTCATATGCTTTTTGTAGAGAAGTTTTGGACAAGTGGTTTTGGAATAAACTCACATTGCAGTAGCCTATGTTTCTCTGTATGTGAGCAGTGTGTAAGCTGTTTCGCCTAACTACAGCCAGTGAACTTCACAAGAAAACACAGATCTCTAATTCCCCTTGTTCTAGTCCTCACCAAGTGGTTTATGCTGCAAATTATCTTAAGCAGTTAGGATGTGTGTAACAGTTTTTGCTGCCACAGTTGAAATGAGAGCAAACTTGGAAAGCCACAAGCTGAGACACCTGAGGCTGGGACATCCACCTGCTCAGCAGAATTAGAGTAGTAGAATCTCTTAGGTAGAATATCCTAATGGGAATATATCAGTCTATTTAGAGCAACTTGGTATCCAGAGCTTTTACAGCATGAGCAGAACATCTCTTTTAATTGCAGCAGAATTCAGGATCACACTTGGGAATGGAGTACTCTATCGGCTGGTGGCTGAGCTGGGATGGAGTGATAAATCCTGGTATGTTTGCTGTTTCAGAATGATCTTGTTAGATGCAAAGAAAAGAATATGCCAGTTTTGATTCTTCTGTGGATTGTGTTTGAAGCAGAGGACAGCAAATAAAGGGATAGTGACTGAAATTTGAATGTGTTTCCATTTTATTGCCTGTTTTCCTTTAAAAATATTAGTTCAGATTTTTGAATGAAGATATATACCAATATATATTAATAAGATAAAGAGAATAAAAATTTCTGCCATCAGCAGCCTTTTGTGATTTTATGTGGTATTGGCTTAGCAGATGTGCCAGTTTGCAGTGTGACAACACTACCTAGTTTTATCATATTAAGTTTTGCTAAGAATAAGTAGTATTTTGAAAAGGGATATTTATATACATGTATACAAGAACCCAGAAAAATTCCTTAAATATTTAAAATTCCAATAATTAGGAGAAAATAATAAGATACTTCAGTAGTTGATAGCACTTCAACCCAACATAGCATATACAGAGCAAACTGAGAGAATAATATATTATTACAGACTTTGGACTGTGTTCTTTCTGTATAAACTTAGCAGCTGGATTTGTGCAAAAAAAAAGAGAGAGTATCAATATCCCCATCCTCCGACTCCTTTTAAAAACCCCAGTCCTGAATTCTCAGTTCTGTATCATCTTCAGAAATGAAACATAAAACAGAATTCAGTAATGCTGTAACAGAATATTTAGTGCTACAGGGAAGACATGTTTTTTATGAGACTTCAAATATGAAAATTGCAGTAATACTGGGAGGCGAACAGGGGCTCCCACGCAAAACAAGAATCAGAAAATAGGCAACAGTTCTGTAACAACCCACATGGGACCGCTGAACACTTTGCATTAGCTATGTACCATGGGTAACCCAGTTTATCTTTTTGTTATTATTGTTGTTCTGTTCACAGTTGAGTGTATTTTAAGATGCTATCCATGGCCTTTTGGGGTATAATTACATTTTTCACTTGATCTGTAATTTAGTAGCTGGAGCAACAAGACAAAAGGTTATTTGGAATTAGAAGTGACAAGCAGGAGGCTGCAGTGCTGACATTAGTCTGCCTCCTGACAGGTCTATAGCTCAGGAGTCGGCTGTGCGTGTGTCTGTGATATATTTAAAAAGCGAGAAACCTGGCGGAAAGGATCCTCAGCCCACACAGAGGTGCCAGCAGACTGCGCCGTAATGAGGTGTCGTCTGTTTTATTTTAAGTGCGGTGCCTTTTCTTGGCTTGCTCCTGCCAAACCTGATGAAAACAGTTGTCACACACAGCATCAGGGATGCCCTGTGACTCCAGAGAGCCCCTTAGTGCTTCTTGATCTCTCAAGGTTTCATTTTATTGTGGTGCACGTTCTAGGGAACTTGAATCAGGATTGCTGTGCTGACCCTCTACTGCACAAGTTTTATGGAGAATGGTTGATCGGTGAAGGTTTTGGGTTATTTTTTTGCCCAGTCGACTGAAAACCTGAGAGTTACTGCCATGTTCTGCCAAACCCACTGGGTATTTTTTGCTCTCTGCCCTTCACCGCGGTGGATTTAAGGCTGCATCCAGCTGAATTAGCTTTTGTATTTCAGGAGTGGCGGCTGCTGGGTCATTACCTCAGTCGCTCTTGCATGTGCAATGTTTTGTACTGGTGGCTTTGCTTTGATTCGTGATTCGTGAACGTGGAAACGTTCCTGCTTGGATTTGCAGAGAGCAAGGCTGGGAAGTGCGCGTGCGCCAAGACGCACAGGCCGGGAATCAGGACACCCGTGCCCATCTGTCCCTTCCTAGGATAACATGGTTCTGAGGCACTCATGTTAATTGAGGGTGTTTTTACAGATGTTATCATGATGGTTTATTTGGAGTAGTAATACTAATGCATGCTCTATTTTGTACACCTAATCACCCTTAAAATACCTTTTTAATGGAGCAGATTTCTTGGTTTGTCTGTTTTAAGGAAGGGCCAAGGCTGAGTTTAAGCACTAGTCGAACAGTCACTGAAGATTAGGGTTGTACTTGAGCATGTTTCCGTGTACAGAGAGACAAGACTGGACTTAACTTGGCATTGCTGGTCAAGGCCAGGGAGATACTGCAGGGAGGGCCTGAGATAAATCAAAAAAATAAAAGTAAAACCTCCAGTGATTTTTTTTAATTAACATTCTTTAGTGATCTCAGTGGCAAATGAAGAGAAGACAGGTATTTTGAAAAAAAAATAGCCACGAGAGATAAAAACAACCGCAAGAATTGTAATAAAAGCATTAAAAAAAATTTTTTTTTACTATTTTTAGTCATGAGTCCTTGTCTGTGAAGTTTTCCTGTAGCAGAGTAACAAAGGCAAAACACTGGCCTAACAGATTTTTATAGAAGATGTCTTGACAGCATAGGATCAAAAAATTGTAGGTACTTTTGATACATCTATGTAGCTAGTATTAAAACAAATGCAAAAAAGGTAATACTAGAAGTAGCCATGCGTTTTATTTTCCAATGTTTACATTTTCAAATTGTCTGTTTTAAATGAAGCTTCCCTCAGATGAGTAGGTGAGCACATGCCTTGCACCTGAACGCTGTCTAGGTGTTCACTAAGCACTGGCAGTGAACCCTTAGGTGAATCTGCTGCGGTCATACAGTGAGTCAGAGGCAAAGCCCAGGTTTGAACAAAGGTGCTCTGGACTTTTGGTTCATCCCTCAGATGAGTAGGTCCTGCTACATCAGCTTTGTAATTTTGAATAAAATTTCATAGCATCTGCCCAGAAGAGACTTATATTCTTATTAAGTAGCGTGCACTTTTCTCATTTAAAAACTTCACAGCATTCTCGACTAACTCTCCTCATGGGTTTATCTTCAGGAATGGTGCTTCTGGCTTTGTGTTCCTTAGCTTTGGGCTCTTCCATTCAGTCTAACTATTTGCTTTGTACAGGACTTTCCTTTTTTTCTCAAAACCAAGCTTGAGATCTTTTGGTGATGCACCGAAGGAACCCAGGGAACTTGTTTTTGCAAAAGAAACTTTCAAAACCAGAAGCTAATGAGAGATGTAGCTTTAAACTGCAGCCTCTGAGGGAAAAAAAAAGAAATGAAAGAAAAATGTTAGTGTGGTTAGATTCCACAACTTCTGAAGTAAGCACTTCAAAAGCAGGAAGTATTGCTGAATCTGTCTGTTTGTATGAGAAAAAAAGCATGTCCCATCCAATTAATCTTTTTTTTCTCTATTTTAAATGTATCATTGACTTTCTAAAAATTCAGGTGCTCTGCTGTCACTTCAGAAGAGGTTCCGTTGCTCTGTCCCATGGGAACAGCAATAAAATCTAACGTTGTCTTTCAATACTGCAGTCACCTCCAGCTGGAGGCACGGATTCGGATGGCGCCTGTCTCCCCTCCTGAGCTGGTGGGCAACTAGAATATGTGACCAATGGATGTCTTGAAAACCCCAAATATTAAGTACTGCAAATTGTCACCGCCAATTTGCTCCAGAGTAAGAGATATTGAGTTACTAATTTCCTTAAGGGAAACAACTGGCCTTTGGAAACTCTTACTCCACTTTAGTGGAGAGGAAGCACTCTCCCGCAGCAGGGCATTGCCATTAGTTAAAGGAGTTTGCCACTTGCCCGGCCCTTGGGAAGAGGCAACACCAAGCTGTGCCCTACTCATCTTGTTCTCATCCCTGGATCAGCCAAATGTGATAAAAATGACTGCACTGGGGTATTTTTCCCTTCCAATGCTGGGGGAATTAAGAGTGTGCAGCACCAGTTCTTGTCTATACCACTTCCTATCACATATTTCCAGGTGTCTCCCAGTGTTTGGATACAGCTCTGAGGGGCTGGAGGTTGCCCTTAACCTCTTCTGCAAAATGAAGCTCTCACCCAGGATGAAATAAGAACTATTTTTGCAGACATGGGGCTCGTCAGGTTAACTCAGATTCTGTCACCAAGAGAAGCACCAATGATAAGCAATTTAAGTTCCTATTGCTGCTACTAGGGAACAGAGCAATGATAATCTCTTCTGATTATATGATATCAGTTCCAGGGAAGAAAAGTAAACAGCAAAAATTTGAAACAAAGAAATTTCCACTGGCAGATCCTAGTTCTGTTGACCTCTCTTTTCATTTAAACAATATAGACACATTTCAAAACAAAACAGCAAAGATCAAAGTTGTAAATTATTGAGGGAATTTTCAATTCATTGAATAGTAGCCTTGAGGAATGAGACAATATCTTAGTTACATGGGCTCTGATGGTTAATGAACACAGAAACTACCGCTTTATTTGTCTTTAATCTTAAGGGACCCAAGCACTGAAGTTACTGCAAAAGGTGGAAAGGAAGGAATTTTTCCAATTTCACAACAAAGTGGGTGTAGTTTACAGATATGCCCTATTGTTAAATACAGATATGTAGTATATATATGTAATATATGTTAATACATACATATAATACATACATGTAATATATATACATATATGAAGTGTTATTCATATACATACACATGCATACATATATTAAATAAATATATACTTCTTTTTTATATAAAAGGTTGGTTCCAGTGTTGATTTTCAGGAACAACCCTTTTAAAGTAACTGGGAGTGATAATAAATGTTGTTCTTACCATTAGTTAAAGAAAAAAGAAACAAGCTCATGAGTGAATGGATCCAATTTTGTTTTGTCTCCAAGTGTATAACATGATTATTGTTAATGTGATAGCAAACTATTACATGAAACAAAGTTCTGGATTAAGAAACTATTAGATTTGGTTCTCCAGAAACTTGCACTGGCTTTAGGCTGGTGTAGTATCTTCTGCTTGCCACAAACAGACATTACAGATATGTAAGTTTTAGGTTTAAAGTCATGGTAAAAAAAAAAATACACACACACACACACATATATACACATTATATATATTCTTTTTCTCTTTACAGTAATGTTAGTAAATTCCACCTCTCTTAAGATTTTTATTTACTCTGGGAAATTTCCTTTTCCAAATGTATGGTCATGCATACAAAAAAAAGTGTTCATGTTTTCAAGGCTGTTTTTTCATACTTCCCCAGGAAAGTCAATGAGGGTGGTTTTGCCCTCATCATGGATTATTTTAATACATTACATCAGATGTGTTGCAATCCCTGCCTTTCCTTTGTTAGCAAGGGGGACCATGGGCATTGCACCATGTTGGCTGAACAGGATTGATCAAAGCAACATCAAGAGGACAGTCAATTTCTACGAGGATTCTCAGTCTTCCTGGTTCAATCTATGCTGTCTTCTTTCAGAAGGCCGGGGCAATCAGTAAAACTGGGAATAGATTCTGAGACTCCAAAGTGGAAGTAGCACAGGGAAGGGATGAAAAAGGTGGTTCCTCGCATAATAAATGGGTCTCTTCTTGAAACAGAGGCTCATGGGGAGATGTGTTCTGGCCACATGCTCTTCCGTTTGTAGCTTTTTTGGAAGAGAGGAGAGTGGGAGGAAGAGGAGAGGAATTGGTACTAACAGAGATTCTGAGAGAAAAAGGGAATCCTGAGCTGATCCGTAAAAAAGCATTTACACTTGCTCCCTGGGAGCAAAAAAGATTGGCACGAGCGGGAACACAAGATAATATGGGCCTTTACTAGCAGCTGCCTATGGTACATGAAGCCAAGCCTTTCAGCTCTACTCCAGGGCTACGCTCCATAATCCAATACCTGTAATTTCCCCTCAGTTGTCTTTGACGGGCAGCAAGCAAACACCCAAGGGTCTAGCCCAACATTTCAGGTTTCACAGACAGAGTTTTGTTTGGGGATTCTGCCAGCCATGTCCTCAGATGTTGCTCTGAGAAATCTTGGAAAGCATGTCCTTGAAGGTGACTTTTGCCCTAGTCTTTCGTAAGGAAATAAAGCAATGGATTGCAAACCCAGTTGTTAAATACAATTACTGTCTTCCAGAAGTATCCCCAGTATGGACTTGGCCTGAACAGTTAAAAAGAGACCTCTTGGTAAAAGTATCACATAAGAAACAGACTTGTTTACAAACTGATGCACTGGAGTATCTTCTCCCTGCTATGGTTTTCCCTTCAGTGTTTTTTTTTTTTTTAACGATCCTGAAAACCACCCTACACCTTTATTTTTCCTCATTATTTCCCCTCTTGCCTTCCCAGGACAAGAAAAAGTCTTTCTTTTGGCTTGTTCCCACTTTATGCTTCAGAAACCCCAACACAGATACCCTGGTTTCTACCTATGGACCATCGGCACAACCAAGGAAAACAGTCACGTTCTGCCACAGCTCAGAAGATGCAAGAAGGACCAGCAGCAAAGGGCTTAAAGGGAGCCCCATAGCAAAGATTTACAATGCCTTAAAATTTTAAGAGTTAAAACCTATGAGAGCATAAAAGGATTAATCTTTGTACAACCAGATATTCTTGGTTCTTGTCTACAAGAGAAAATTCTTGTAGACAGTTCTGTAGGGGGCGGTTTCTGTGAACATTACAGTTAGTGAGGCTGGGTTCCCTGCTGATCCATGCTCTTTCCACCTTCCTTCTTCCCACTTCAGTAAGTCCAGTCATCCTTCCAGGCCTTGCCGGTGTCCCTCCCCTATGCCCATTCCTCCTACCCTCTCCTCCTTACTACATTCTCTTTCTGCTCCTTGAGACAGGAGGCATTGCAACAAGCCCCCTGTTGCAGGGACACTGCTTGGCCCTCTGGCCTGCTGAAACAGAGTTCACGCTCACGCTGATATTCTCCACAGACACTCCAGTCTGTGCCTCTTCCCTCCATCCAGCTCACAAATACCGTGAAACTCAGGTATCTGCTCCTCCATCAACTTCAGCTGAACTTGGCCAGCTGCTTCAACAGATACACAAATACAACAGATACACAAAGGGAATGACAGATACATAAATGCTGCTATCATGTTTCTGCAGGGAACCAGACTGGATAGAGTTTGATATTTCCTTTAAAAGAATAGGGTTTTTTTTAAGCTCTGTAGGTACAATTCCTCCTAAACATATCTTCTGCCTCACTGTAAGTAAGTGTGGACATAATGATAAGGTCTGCATCTTCTTCATTTTTTCTAGTTTTTCTGCATTTTTTTAATTCTTCTGTATGTAAACATATCTCCTTTGCAAAATACCTGGCTGCAGTTGTCCACCAGTGCCATGCAGATTACTTTTGCTAGTTAATATTTCAACTTGCCAGTTTATTATATCCCACACATTGAATTCAAATGGTTTAAAACCATGAAGTTTCCCCAAGTTTTGCCTTTCTCTGAATGCCACAACTATAACTGACTGTACTTTTCACTACTTGGCTGTTGGGAGAGGACAGAGCTGCAGGTGGGTTGAGAGCCTCCTTGACAGAGACTGAGAATTTCTCATTTGAAGCTGAGATGGAGGACTTCTGTCCCCCCAGAAAGTGGCTGTGGGAGAAGGGAGGTTTCAGTGTTGCTGTTTTTCATGCAACTGAGTAAGAGAGAGAGATCCCAGCCTTCTCCTCCCTTTCCAGGTGGACCGAAGGGCGAAGGATAATGGCACAAAGGGTGGCATCTGGGAACAGCAGTTTTGAAAGTGCCTACAGAGCCTGCCCTGTCTCTTGCTGCAGAAGATACAACTAAGGGATTCTGTTACCTTTTCCTTCTTCCGCAGAAATCCCTGGGAAACTGTCTGTTTTTGCCTCCAGCCCTCAAAACAAGTACTCTGTGCACTGGACAAGGGGGTTCACTCTTCTGCAGTGTAGTTGGGTCCTTGTCTGAGGTACACACACAATGTCCTCACTGGGATGGCAAAAGAAGCCTCCAAAGTGGGCCTTATGGCTTTATCTGAGTAGACATCATATCATCTAGGACAACCTGTTTTGAACCAGTTTGCGACCTTTGCCGCTTCCCTTGGCTTTGCTTGGAGTTGTCTATGCTCAGTGATACTAAAACACTTCCTCACAGAAATATGCATGAAGTGGTCTCCCGTGGTTTGGTTTAAATGCCCAAATAGACAACTTGTAAAACACACTCCCTAATTTTTGACTGGTCTGATTCCAATTGAGAGCTGAATTTCCTTCACTTCATTAATGAGACTGGTCCTAACTGAATTATGTTCTTGATTATGCTGAGGGATAAATGACTGAAATTCTCCATTTAAAAAAGAAAGAAAAATTGCTTCCAGTTCCGCTCAGCCTCAGCTGCTTGCCTTGGAGGTTTCCATGTCATGTGTCAAGCTGGTTTGTCGTCTTCAGCTGCAGCAAACTGCTCAGATGAGATTGAAGGAAAGTACAGAGTTTGGCAGCATTTAAAAGATCACAGATTACTGGGTTCATAGGGAAATTTTCAGCATAGCGCTTTTTTCTCCATTGAAAATGCCAACTGCCTGTCGCAGAGGGTCAGTTTCAACAAATTACCCATTTTAACAAAGTCAGCCTGAAGGAAGCAGAGGGAGAAGAGGCCACCTTAGGCTGCTACCTGGCCTGCGTGGTGCTTGGATCCCGAGGCATGAGCTTAGGACTCATGCCCCAAGTGCCCCAAGTCTCATCATTGCCCTGCTATCAGCAAATAGTTAGGAAAACTCGATGATGTCTCATGCTCTTCTCATGACTGGTCCGTTTACAAAGTCAGACCGAAAAATAGCTACTGGCTTGTTTCATGAAGTGGTGGGAGAAACAAATGAAACAAATGATGCAGGGAGTGTTTTGCTTTTTAAGAGCATTATGTTACTGAATTGAGCTTTTCCAGCCACTAAGAGTGGGTTAGAGGTCTCCCAGCTTTGTGGCTGATGCACTCCAAGCTGCAGTCACAGTACTGTAGGAGAAGGAAAAGGAAATTAATGAGATAGCTTTTGCAGAAAATGCTTCAGAGGCTTTTTCCCTAGACCATACTTCTCCCTTCAGTTGTTGCTTGCTTTCTGTCAGCCAGAAGCAAGTATCTGCTCATCTCACAGAGGATTAATAAAATCTCTTTAATAGGAAGATATTCTCTTCCTATTAATATCTGTTTTCTACAAAAGCACTGGTGTGTACTAGGCACTTTACAGACAAACAGGAAAGCAAGTTACTTTTCCTAGACATTTGCAATCAGTAAGGGGTTGCCTGAAGTAGTGTAAGATGAGTATCTCTAGGCCATAGTTATTTTTATATTGCTTTTAATAATTTATCTTGCATACCCAGCTGTGACAGCTACTGTTTTACAAAAGCTAGAAATGCAGGAGGTGATCCACAGCAGAATCCAAGCATAACCTGTGGCTAGAATGATACTTCCAAAGCAGTCTTGCCTGGCTGCTTTCATCCAGCTCATCCTTCAAACTCTGAGCAACTCAGCCAGGTAGCCAAGTTCCCAGTGTTGATGGGGAATCACTGGATTTAGAGCACACTAGGCTTAGAGCAACCTATCCCCACTAAGGATGCTGGTGGCTATAGTCGGGTCCTGTAGAGCTTTAGCTGGTGTTAAAGGTTTAATTGTAAACAGGGAAGTAGTTCATCTTGGAGGTGGTGAAACAAGGAAGTCTCTCAAGGAAGTCTTGGGTAATACAGAATCTTCTTCTCTGGAGATATTCAGAACCCCTCTTGGATGCAGTCCTGTGCCACACGCTCTAGGTGACCCTGCGTATGAGGGAAACGTTGGACTAGATGACCTCTAGAGGTCNAGGGAAGCGTTGGATGAGATGACCTCTAAAGGTCCCTTCCAACCCTGATGATTCTGTGATTCTATAAAAGGAAAAAAATCACCTCATCATCATTTTGAATGATGTAAAGTACTTCAGTCTTTTCCCTCCCAGTTAAAAAAACAATGCNTCCAACCCTGACGATTTTGTGATTCTATGAGGAGAAAAATCACAGCCTCATCATCATTTTGAATGATGTAAAGTACTTCAGTCTTTTCCCTCCCAGTTAAAAAAACAATGCTATCTCTAATAAAAATCTGCTAAAATCATTTTTGAGAAAGGTGATTTTTCTTCCTTCAATAGACAGCTCCAGATTCCTGCTTATCGAACAACCTCCCTGATAGTAAGTGCACATAACAGCTCAATATAGAAAGCTATTTTCGTAGTATACTTTCTAGTACGATTTCTTTTTCAGTGTTAGCATTTGAAAGGTATGCAGGAGAAGGGGCAGGTGCACTTTTTTTTTTTTTTTGGTTATAATAATGGCTTTTATGCTTCACGTTGCCTGCAGATTTAATTGTTCAGTCTGTCAAACTGCTGTACTTTTCTCTATATATCCACTACTACTAAATGTCATACTGAGTGACTACAGTATCTAAATTTTTGATTCTAAAAGTCCAATTATTGGCATATTTCCGATGCAATAATCTGAAACTGTATTTTACCTTTACACTATTTAGTGCATTTTTTAGCACAGTTAAGAATTATTAAGAGAGTTCAAGAAGTTGAGGGTGATTATGTTTATTGTGCATTATTGCACGTGATATAGTGAGACTTTTTAATATTTTTTGCAAATATGGCCAATTAGTTAAACATAGAGAGATTCTTATAAATTGATTAACATATGTGTATATAATATGTGCGTAGAATATCAAAGATACATACATATAGAGAGGTTCTAAAGACAAACAGTATAGTGTTGTATTATGTGCACATAATAAATTCGTAAGCATGAAATGGGTTAAGGCCTATGTCTGCTGCATAGTGAAGGCACCAGCTGCTCAATATTTATTTTTACCTTCATTGTTACAAAGCAGACCCTCTGCTCATTAAAATAGCTCTTCCAGTATATATTGCCTATCTCCTTCAGCAAGAGTCCAGATTAGAGCTATTTGGAAGTGTTCCAGCAACACCTACTTTTTTTCTTTTCCAGCAAATGTACATTTGAGCCTGAAATGTTTCATTAAAAAGCAATAATACTTCATTGATTCCAAGCAATCACACATACTCATGCATCACACCTCAGCCCTCAGCACACCCCAGCACTGCCTTGCATCTCTTCGGGTGTCCTCGGCCCTGCTATAACCTGCCTGACAGATTCTGCTAATTCTGGTGGCAGCTAATACACCCCAGCCCCGGGGCAGGCTGCCATAAAACTGGGGACCTGGGAAGCACAGTGCCCATCTCCCTGTAGATCTGACCCAGCACAGGAAAACTGAAATACTCTCCATTTTACCCAGAAAACTACTTTCACCAAGTGCCTTCCATTCCCCTGGGTTTTTAAAATTTTAGGAAAACAGAAAAGGAATTTACATAGAGCAAAACCTTTGTTTTTCAGCCAAAACTAGTCTATTTACACCCTTTGATAAAACATCATGTTAATTCACAACAGCATTAACTTAATCTTTGCCTCTGTCCTATTATGTATATGAATTGACAGACTGTAAATATATATATATAATATATATTTATAAAACTAGACAGAATATGTTGTCTGTAAGTAGGTAGGTCATGTTGTGCTCAGCAGAGCAGGGTTGGAATTGTTCAGATAGTTCTTTGGTATGTCTTGGCTCCTGAATGTTTTAGTTTGCAGTCTATTTATAAAGTTAGGAAGTTATTTCAAAGATGCATTTTAAGGGAAAGTTTGACAAAGGCTTTTTTGGAACTAAACCGTTTGTCATATTTCAGTACTTCTAGATACTTATATGTGTTGTGGACCTAAGAGGTTTACGTTAGTAAGTACTGATTCACAGGCAGATAGATGAATGTTTGTCAGCAGTTACAAAAGAAAGTACATGGTTGTAAAATAATCTCAGGCCAATTAAAAATTTGATGACATTTCTAGATTTTGATGAATACATCGAACAAAATGTGTGTTATTTGCTGTACACATTTCTCTCTTGAACTAGTGCTGATTTTTTCTCTGAAAAAGTTGGGGATCTGTTTATTTGAGGCAAAATATTTGCTGCAAGGAGAAAAAAAAAACTGAAAAAGAGATGTTCCTCCTGAATTGGAAGGAGGTTTCCACTTCTCTTCAGCTGCATGTTAAGCACTAATTTATCACTAAACCAAGGGAGAACGAGGCTCTTTACTACTTAGGGTATTATATGTAGAGCACTTTTAAAACACTAAGCATGCCTTTGGTAGTTTACTTTTGGGTCCTTGCTCAAATATATGCAAATTCTTCTTCACAGTCTTCAAAATTAATGTCTTTGTTTGTGTGGTTATGTTCCATTTCATAAATGTTTCTTCTTGCAAGAAAGACGGTACTTGTTGTGAAGATGGGGCAGCTTTCTAGACTGTAAGCTCTTAAGGGCAGGGAATTATCTTTTATTCTGGGTTTGTACAACATCGCTGCTGTCTTGACCTGGTCCAAGGCTCAAGCTCATGTGCACTACTGCAATGCAAATAATAAATATCACTTAAAGAAATGAGTCTGTTCAGTCAATGGGATTCTTATCTAAGAATGAACACAGGGAAATCAGGTACCAAACTTGTTGCTCTTCATTATGTGTGCTTTAAGAAATAGTAACAAGTTTCAGTAGTAATAAGATTTTCAAGTTAGCTATGCAGCTAGTTGCACAATTACTGATGATAAACGTGAGGACATTTCTTGTTAACAGCAAACAGTGGCCCTGTGTAAATTTACCAGACAAAGGAAAGTCCTTCTTATTTTGTGATTCCACCATTTTAGAAAGCCCTTGAATCCTTCTGTAATTATAAATCATCTGCAGAATTGCTAAAGCATACATTGAAGGATTCTGCAAATCTAAAATGTCTGATCACTCAGTTTACTAGATATATTACCATGTAGTTAACAGTAGAGGACATTCCATTTTTCTAAAAAAAAATCTGTGGGCAGTGAGTTAGTGTGCATTTTTAGTGATTCGAGAGATCTTGGGGAGTAAAAGAGAAGCTTTACCAAAGGAATTAGCTCATGAAGTATTTTCTCATTTGATGCTCCATGCAGTTAGTTAAGAGAGTCATCTCAGTTAAATATGAGCAGGAAGTGGCTGAAATATTGATAGTACTAAGATAGCTTAGATAAAGCTGCATTCCAAATAGTGGCCCAAATGTGTTCAGTAGGATGGATGGCCCACTTCTGCCATCAGACAGGCATTTACACAAACATGAAGCAGAAGATGAAGAATATGAAGGATAAAAGTGCTGTCATTATGGGATAACAGAGATTCCTATCTATTAAAACTCTTCAGATGGGGCTGAACTATAGAGAAATCTCAGCAGAATACTCACTAAATTTTCACTTTTAAGTGGAAGGTTTCATTATTAAAAAATAAGCAGTGGAATTCTGTAGTTTTAGGTCGTATTTGACGTTTGACTTCTGGAAGAGGAATGCTTTAAACAAATCTCTTGCATGCTCAAGAGAAGTTTCTGATTGCCCAATGGATGTTTCTTTCTGACGCAATGCAGCAGTGGAAAAAGCTACTGGAATCTCAGCATTTTTTTCACCTGCAATATAAACTCCCCATGACATTTCTCCGTGTTAAACTACAGCACTAATCTCCTTATCCTTGACCGATCTTTAAGGCCTGTTTGAGCTGATTTGGTACTAAGAGCCTGCTATGTTTTTTAAGAAATGCCGCCTTTCCCATTCAAGCCCCTTTCCTTTGAGCACAGTGAACCAAATCGCGGTTATATTGGCCTTACCAGCTCGGTATAGGGAGCTGGTACCTGGATGGTTCCTTATCCTTTCCCTTACCAGCGAGCGTGTGTGTGTTTCACACTCTGGAGACCCTCGCAGATCGGATTGCATCAGTGCGAACAGCTGGGGGAACGGCGGCAATTGCTTCTTAGCGGCTTTGCCGTGAGCGGAGACACCAGTTGTTTATTTTCAGTTGTTGTTTCTGCGTCCCAGGGGCTCTCTGGGACAGATGTTGGCTCGTGCCTCTTCCCTAAAGAGCGCTTGTGTTTGCGGCATTGCTGAGGAGGTGCTTTGCCCTGTACCTGGGTGTCTGGGCCTCTATGGGTAGAGGCAGTGGTGTGGCAGGCAGTGGTGCAGCCTTCCCTGTGCAGGGCACCTTGGAGAAGGGCTTTTTGTTTCATTTCTCTAGGCCCAAATTCCTAGCAATCTGACCGAAGCACTAGATAAAGTGGAGCAGATTCCAGTTAACGAGATGAAGCATCCTGAAGGTACATTGGGGATCCCAGCTGCTCCTCCAAGGCAGGTATCTGCTTGACGTTTGTTACTAGAGGCTGCAGTTGAGGGTGTTGCTGTACCTTCAGCTGCTCTTCAGCATTTTTATGTAGTAGTATTGAGTAGGGCCTTTCTTTTTAACCTGCATCTACCAGGAGACTGGAGTGGTTTTTTTTGGAACAGATGTTGTCGTCATCTTAAGACCTGTTGCTGCTACTGGCTGCGTATTGGGCTGTTCTCAAAAGCCAGGCTAGGAGTTGGGATTAGAGCAACGGCCTTTTGAGTGGATCATTCTTTGTGGGGCATGTTGTGCACATGCTGTAAGGCACGTTTTGCCTGTTAGTTTGCAAAAACGTGTACGGTGTTGAGTTTTGACCTATAAGCTTTTGGTGGCTTGTGAACTGTCGCCTGTGGAGATCTCTCTGCAACACTTTGCCACTGCTGAAGGCAATGCGGAAGATAGGGAAGAAAGCAACAAGTCCCCAGACGGGAAGGTCTCATCCTACATATCATGAAACCAGGTGACTAGAAAGAACCATCCATCCAGATTGAAATTGGTGCCTGAAAGAAAGGTGGAACACAGGGAAAATAGAGACAACCGGCTTGCTTCCTTTGCTGATTTTATAGGTGTATTAAATTACCAGGAACTGATGTTGGCAAGTTGCAAAATATGGCTATAAATTAAAATTAAAAAAGGGCAGGATGTAATGCTGATAATGCTGATAGAAAATGGTAGTTCACTTAACAAAGTCTCCCCTATTACAACAGTAATAAGCCAATTTCTTAACTTCTTAAAGAAAATTTGATGGTCTTAAAATGAAGTGAAAATGCATTTAAGTGATAAATTAATTTACTTTATGTTAATCTGCAATGCAAACACTGCTCAGCCTGTTTTTCTGAATGTAGAGCCCAAGAGTTATAATTCCTAGTGAAGTGACTTAAAAAGAATCTCGTCCTAATTTAGAAATTAATAAAAGTGGAAGCAATCGCTGCGACGTAAAAATGTACCACCGAAAAAGATATATGTGGAGCAATGTTCTTTAAATACAGCGAAGTCTCGTTTTAGTTTTGCCTTGTGCTCTGGAATGCCTTCTTTGCCTGGTTTGTATAAACATGGGGTTTTAAATGGTGCGTTGTCTGCTCCACGCGGAGTAAATCCTTCATTAATGCCTTCTATATTAAGGCTGTCTCTGCCCTTGGAGCGCTATCCTTTACAGACAGCTGAGAGGCTTTCCAAGGCATTCCTGCAGGGAAGCTTGTCTTGAGGCAGGGTTAGCACGGCTGCAGCACGGATCCTTTTTCTAGCAGTGTTTGGATTAAGTCTGTCTCGGACGACGTCCTGAGAAAGCAGAAACCAAACCGGAGGACGGCAGCAATGCCCCCGGGGCGGCTGGAGACACGATTCTGCTCGCTGCAGCCAGCGGAGCGCGGTTCTCCACTGCCTAAAATTACCAAGTATTTAGGGTCATGCCTTTTTGTTTCAGTGGAGGGGAGAAAAGGGGGGGTTGGACAAAGCTGAGTTTGTCACCACAGATTAAAAAAGCACGAGGGAACCAGTGATTAGCAGAAAGGAAGAGTGTGCAAAGCCTGTGTATCTCTCAAGCTGGAGCTGGGGAATACAACTGCCCTAGCGAGTCTGATTTAAACTATATAGGCTATGTAACGCCTTCGAGATCTCGGGAGTTTATCAAAGCCTTGTAGCAGGGAGCTATAAAAGTGATGGAAACTTCGTCTCCTTTTATTTTTTTTTCCTCAGTCTGAACTGTGATAGAAGTAAGAGACTCTTTTTTTTTTTTAATGAACTAGAATTGAGGAAGCAGGGGAAAAGGCAGAGGGAGATGGAGTTAAACAGACTGAAACTGTGCAACTGTTTTTAATATTTTAATGCTTTGTTATCTATTTTTAATGCAATGTTTCAAACTGAAAGTAGGGCATTTCTTTTTTAAAAATATGTCAAAGTTAAATGTTTCCACAATTGGGAAAAAAGTGGCATTCAGATCTTGTTCAAGAACTTCCTTGTGAAAAGTTCTCATTCTGATGAGTCACATTTTCT
This sequence comes from Crypturellus undulatus, assembly GCA_013389825.1. NCBI lineage: Eukaryota > Metazoa > Chordata > Aves > Tinamiformes > Tinamidae > Crypturellus > Crypturellus undulatus. The sequence continues at coordinate 37,372 of VWPW01022587.1, forward strand.
GTCACAAAAAAGGCTTCACTGAAAAATTTCCCGCAATTTGCAGCATGATGACTAATGAGGAGTTCTGTCCTCAAGGAGCAAAAATGATGATACTTTATGAGGCAAAGCAGTGCTTCATCTGTGTTAATCACAGCGTCTGGCCTGACTCTGGTGTGCCGAATGCCGGCGTGCTGTGCAGCAGGGTATGGGCAGCCCTGCGCACCCTTCGGCACCCGACGCCGTTGCTGCCAGCATTGCCGAGGCAGTAAAACCAACTGCAAGTTTGGTGGATGGGTCGGGTCCTTGGGCTTCCCAGCATAATGGTTTGCTGCCCACCAGCCCGCCAGCTCCAGCTGTGCAAACGCCCCGAAAGCAGTGGGCTAAGCGCCGAAGTCTCGCAGACCGAGCTGGTTTATGCAGCTGCACCAACGGGGGGATAATTTGAACCTTACTCTGTGTGGTTATACGCAAGAAGGAAAAGGCTTCGCTTGGTTCTCCGGGTAAAACCACAAGCAGACAGTGACATCTCCCATGGAAGTCCCTCTGAATTGTGTGAATAAAAGCAGCATCAGCCTCTCGGTTTGGGGCTGGAGCTTGGGGCAGCGAGTCCTGGCCCCAGAGTGGAGCTGGGGGATGTGGAAGCAGGTCCCTCCTCTCCCCTGTCACTTATGGAAATGGAAATTGCTTTGGGGGAGGAAGATGCTGGATGCTTTTTCTGGCTTAGGCAATGCACATAGATTATACCCTCAGGTAACTAACTTATTCTCACAAGTTAACCCTTTGGAGTAATTACACTATTATTTCAGTGTTGGCACTTTCATGTCATGATCTTTATGTTGTTTTACTAGGAAGCGCGTGTGTTTAAATGGAAAAAAAAAAATTCTGTGCCTGGCAGAAAAACATTGTAGCACCAAGGACTATACGTGCATATAGGCCAAATTCCCCTCTGTCCCCATCTATAACCAGCTATTGTACTTCAGATATTATAAATACTAAGTAATAGTATATACTATACTAAGTAATAGCATAATAGGTATAATACTAAACTGCAAAAAAATACTTCACCTGAACAAAATCTCTGTATACCTTGTCGAATTTGGTGTTCGTAGCTTTCCAGAGAACCTGTCCTGCAGCCCCAGCAGGGAGGCTCTTCACAGCGGCTGCGAGGATTCGGAGCACCTTAACAGGATAGAGCTGAATTCAAGGGTAAAAAAAAGTGATATCAAGCGAACTGTTTTCAGAACTAAGTCCTGGAGGAGTCTCTCTCCTTGAATGTTGTGCTAGTTAATTCCACTGACATAAGTGGGACTACGAAAACTATCTTACATAAAGTCCTGTACATAACAAAAGTCTTAGCAGGGTTGATCCTAGAGGGGAAACTCACTTTTTCAGTTTTGTGTTTCCTCAATCGTTTCTTTATAACCCCTTATCACAAACTAAAGAAAAATAAACAAATTGGCTGCACACCCATTTATTGCAGTTGAGCTAAAGCAAGACGATGAAGTACAGCATCAGCTTGGCTATTTTGATTCCTTAAAAAGTGCCATGGTGACATGGCAGTATCTGTCCAGATTAGCCTAACAGCTGTAACAGGCTATGAATATTAGAATGGTGGCAATTAGGTGTTTCAAAAGAAATATCTCTTGTTCCGCAAAACCCAGACTCCTTCCTTGGAGTGAGCAGAATCAACCGCAGTTGGAGTTCCTGCTGGTGGGAGCCCCATAGGTCCCGTGGATTAACCCCCATGCTGGGTAGTGATGTCACTCCCCCCCGCTCTCTTTTAATCCTGTTTTTGAGTCCCGAGGAGCCATCTGTCCCTGGGGAACAATGTCGGGAGCAGCTGGGCACGTCAGGCCAGCGCGCACAAAAGCTCGGGAGCAGAGGGCAGCAGGTCGACGGGAGCTATGGGGACACCAGGGTCAAGGGACACCTGACGCCCCGCTGCACGGAAAAGCGAAACGGGGATTATGTGGCCTTTATGTGTCCATCCCCTCGCAGGGGAGCAGGGTCAGCCTTTGTGTGGGGTGTCCCTTCGCGGGCCATGGGAACACATGTGTTTTGAAAGCTATCCACACCACTGCTTACCCACAGAGTAAAAATATAACAAAACCAGGTCCAAGCAATGCGTAAAGCAAGCATGACACAGGACTCTTCTTTGAAGGGGAAATAAAGCAACTTGGATATGTTCTGGTACTTTATACAAGTTCAAAGTGTATGATCTCGAGCGGTTTGAATATCCTGTAACACACCCGTGTAGAAGGCAATGAATCATGCTTTTCATGTTTGGGCTGCAGTCGACAGTAGTTCGCTTGCTTCTCTGTGGGAAAAGAGAACCTGATCCAGCACCGAGTTCTGCTTAGAAGCCCCATGCTGGAGATGACGAACTTGGTTATAAATTGAACAGCTTTTTACAGAGGATAAAGTAGAGGAAGGTGAAGGAGAGGACATGTTCTACAGGATGAAACTGTCCACTCCTGCAAGCAGCTTTCTGCTTCTTTTCCATAAAAGATGCTATTCCTGTCCCAGCCACTTTCTTTCCATTTTGTGTCCCTATGGGGAACAGGAACTAGTAGAGGTTTAAGCTATAGAAACCATTTTTATAGACCAAGGAGTGTAATGTACACTACAAACTAGCTAGGTCATCACAGTGCAAGCCTCCCATCTCTTCTTTAACCCCACGTCGCTTTTGTCTGCATAGATTCCAGTTACGTTTTCTAAGCAAACTTGCATTTTGGAGCCATTAGTCAAGAGTCAACCAAAGGTCATATACCCTGGCTGCTTCTTTTGGCATAAAAGTCAAGGATCTGACCCTGTCTCACATGAACAGGGTGACGTTCCTGTGACAGGATGGAAGCACGTAATGGGTACCTGGAGACACCATCTGCCCCCACCGCAGGGTAATGCATCTTTGGATACAGAAGCATTCCTGGATGTACATCTCAGCTCAGAAGAGCCATAAGACAGCGATGGCTAGCCAAGCCCTGGAATAGGTGGTTTGCCCCTATACCATAGTTTCACTTATGCATGCGGAAAATGGTTCCCTCCTGCCTTCCTTTTGTGTCCATACAATAGATGAATAATGAAATAGAACTCTGCAATCATAAAACATGATTTCTTTGCAACACTAGTGTATTTCTTCTTCTTCCCCCCCACCCCACCCTCTTTTTTTGTGGTAAAATGTAGTGGCTCAAGGCTTGTTAAAAGTAGTTTTCATGGCAATATTCTTTCAACCTGAAAATTACTTGTTTTCTAGTTTGCTGATTGCTTACTTTGTGTCCTAAATGGTATGAACAGTTACTTTCACTATATTTTTTCCATCTAGTTTATTTGTTATCACTGGAAGAAGCCACAAGATATCACAGCGAAACAGAACAGAAATATTACTAATGATGGAAAACACGTTAGTACATTTCTGGACCACTGCACTGTTTATTTTACTTGACAGAATGAGTCCTGACGAGCAATAGAGTAACTCTGACATGCAGTTTATCCGTTTGAGACTGAAGCTGAGGAGTTCCTTCACAACGCCCAGAAACTGCCAAAGCTGGAGAAAAATGCCATTTGGCACTGCACTCCCTGCAAACTGCTCATCACCCTCAGCTCCGGGTGAGCTCCCAAGGAGCAGAGCATCACACCTTTGAGGATCTCGTCCTTCACCGCTACTTTCCAAGAGCCATTAGGTTTTACTGATTGCCATTTAATTACTGGCTCACAAATTACTTGTTCCATTTCACTGACATAAATCTTTTCTTTAACCTGCCCTCAAATTCCCTTATTTTAAGCTGTCTTGATCTAGGGCAAGGCGCCTGGTGATGCTGCTAGTTCCAGTGAATGGCGCAACGTACGTTATATTCTGGCAGCTCTGTCAAAGTCGCTTTAGTCCCTGCAGAGATCAGCTGGCTCTGGTGAGCCCTTAGCGACTCAGGACATGCTTGCTGTTTCTGTCTAACTCTGGGCTTTCTGGGAAACTTTTCTGAAAACTATTTCCCTCTTTGTTCTGTAATAGTCCCTGATGGACTGGATTTTTCTTCCCTATATGAGCAGGGGATTTGATTTCGGCCCATAGTGTTCAGCCTTAGAGCATACACTGCAACTCCGAGTTGGTCTCATTCTGCAGGAAGTTTCCTCCCGCTGTATCAGAACTGAGAGGGAGAAGCAAAAGATTTTTTTTTTTTCAAATCTGCCTTTTCAGCGTCACTGTCCGTGGAGAAGCCCGCAGATGACCCTGGCATCTGTGTGACTTGGATGGGTAGCTGCCTTGTGGGGTGCCGTGATACTTGAGATACCCAAATGAGAGCTATTCCCTAGGTGTGTAGGTAGGTGTGTGTTAACATGCTCTGTTTGGGTGTGCGATGAGACACGTGGTCAAACGTACAGGTCTTACACCCACAAGCTCTGTAACACAGTAGCTATTTAATGCTGGAATTCATTAGCAAGCCCATTCATTTGATGTCCTGACATAAAACAGACTCAATTCAGTCTCACCAAACGTAGCGCTGAATTTAACCCTGTGATGTAGCATGGCAGACAGCAGGGTGTCTCCTCCAGACAGTTCTTTTAATTCACAAGCAGTGATTTTTTTAATGAAAGAGCAAGGTTAAGGGGCCTCAAAGGGAGGATCCATGAGTTTATTGCACCTCTGTGACCTCTCTACGTGCTCCTCAAGGGCATGGCCCTGAGAACATGGATTTCAGTAGCCACCACCTTTCCTCAGAGGTGCCATTCCTGCCTTCCAGATCGGGAAGTAAATGTGTTAACTTCTGCAGTCCGTTGGGCTGGCTCAGCAGTCCTGGCTTTGGTTCAAGCTCCACAGTCCTCTTGCATGGCAATGACTATTTTAATCAATGGCAGGCTGGCTTTTGTAAACAAAGTGCTGTTTCTCCAGGAAAGAAGGAAAAAAAACTCCATAGCCAAACCAGAAAATAATGAACATGCGTACCTTTTCTGGTTCTAAGCCAGCATCCAAAGAGGGTCTGGGTAAAGACTGCAGTATTTAAGATCCTCTTTAAAATCTCTGTCTCTTGGCTGGTAGTCCCATATCTTGCAGAGAGCATGAGTCACTGCCCTTTGAATTCAGGGTGGCCATTGTATATTATATTAAGTTCATTATGTTGCTAGGCTATTTCATCTGTGGGTGAAATGGCAAAAGGCTGGCTACCTATATAGTCAGCATCAGAAATACGCACTGATGAGAGGCCGAATCCTCTGTTCTTGTACTTTCTGAAAAAGTTCATATGACAACCCACATAAATCCATAAACTTATATGCAGCTGTGTAATAATGATACAGTAAACTATGAGTATTCCATGTTACCAGAGTATTGGTCTGAGTCTCAACCATGGGAATTATTAATAAACAAAGAATTATTATTCTAAATTAATTGTGCGTATAGTTTAGACTGATAAAATAAAGGGCTCCTTACTCAATTTATTCCAAAATTGGGTAGAAAATATAAAATTGGAAATAGGAAAGAGTGCTCAGAGAGAATTTTGAACATCACCAAATTTGTTTCTACTCAAGTCCTCATATTTTCATGCCTCATTTCCTTATATGAGGCCTGAAAAGAGCTTCAAGAAAGCAATTCAAACACCTCAGTTTTAGATTTGATCTGTCTTAGAAGAGAATGAATCACCCTCTGGAGGGTTCTGTTTTTTTCCTTTGCCTATACAGAGCACCTAGATAGCTGTTTTAGGTGAGACATCTACCATCCATCCATCCTTTCCATCCCTAAATGTCTATTAGTTAGAAAACATATTCTGACACTTTTGTTTTCTGAAGAACACCATCAGTAAGATAACAGGATCATTGCAGAATTTTGACAAAGATTGGGATAAATGTTATATTTGAATTTTGGTTGACTACCTACCAGATCTTTGACAAGTTTATAGTTTATAGTAGTTTATAGGTAGGTAGTTTGTAGTTTATAGTTACAGTAATTGTACTCAATTGTGTACGTTGCAGTCTGTCAAATTCATCTCATGAAAACAATCAGTCATATGTGTTTTGTCTATGCAGAGAACAAGTAGTAGTTCAGAAATAAATTCAGTGCAGTTTCTCTGAGAAATAAAAAATGGGAGTCCTTAAACACTCCATATTTCACTAGAAAAGCTTAGGAAGATGATTTCCAGGTGAACTGAATTAGAGGTGCCAAAGCCAGGCGGAGATGTCAGAGTGAGATGTGTAGGATATGAGAGGGGATGACATGAACATAGATGGAGAGATCTGGGAGCTGTTGACACCAGAGAGCTGCTGAAAACATGGAAGCGGATCACGGTGCCAATGACCCATACTAGAGGGGACCAGTGACAGAATTTACGGTGGTTTTGACAGCAAAGGAGGGAACAGGAACTATGTGGGGAGCTACTGAAGGGAAAGCAGGATGAGGGGGGATAGTATGTCAACCCAGGAGAACAGAAAATATTTGTACTATTAAAAGGAGCAGGCATGGAGTAGAGCCAAAGGAAATGTTTTGGCCCTGTTGGCTAGGACCCTCGTCCCATGCCGCTGCAGGCCACCCCTGGGGAGGCTCCTTGTCCTCGTGGCAGCAGCAGTGCTGACTGNAATGTTTTGACCCTGTTGGCTAGGACCCTCGTCCCTGCTCCTCCCATGCCGCTGCAGGCCACCCCTGGGGAGGCTCCTTGTCCTCGTGGTGGCAGCAGTGCTGGCTGTGCCCTGGCTGTGCCCTTTAGCCCTTAACCTGGCCTCTTCCACCCGGCCGTACCTCTGGGCAGTGACTGCTAAGCACAAGGGACAGGCTCGTGGACTTGGTCAGGAAAACGTCATTAATAACCTTGAAGAGTACGGAGCTAGGCTGGAAAGGATAAAAGAGAGAGTGGGAGGTAAGGAAGCTGGGGCAGTAAATAGGCTAGGCCTGCTGTTACCATGTTAATCTCTACAGGGTTATTCAGGTGAGTCATGGGATTAGTTCATACTATACCCAGATCCTTCTCTTATTTCTGAAATTATTTCTTTATTGATATTACAGTGTATTTGTAATGCAATGCATATTTATTATAGTTTACAAAAATCAGAAGTAAAAATACCCATTTAGCCCTATTAAAAATGACGATGGGCATTAAACACTCAGCTTAACACATTAGGTGATACAATTAAGTGACAGCATAAGGCATTTCGGTCTTCCCATTGATTTTAATAGGAGATTGTTATATAATTGCAAACCACTTAACATAACCTCCAGTTGTGGTTCCATAATAGACAATAGTTTATTTTATTAATACATCATAAGAGGTTTACAGGAGGTATTATTTTTAGTAGTAGTCTCTCTAATGCTTTCCTGAATCTACATTTCTCCTCTGGCTGTTTCACTCTTTAGCTCACAGCATTGTTTTGAGAAAAACAATCATGGTGGGCATTGAAAAATCTGTTTGAGAAGGATTTAAAAAAGAAATCCGAAGTTTAGCAGAGATTATATTTTCATTTGTCATTGGAAAGCCACGTCTTTGCAAGGGGGGTGAATTGAGCACCCTGTCAGAAAGAAGCAGCTATAAACAGCAGTTGGCCACCGTGATGCTGTTGAACAAACATTTACTGTGGGAGTCTTCCTCAACGTGAGACTCCTCTTGCTCTGAGCGGGGTTCCAGGACGTGATTGAGGGCAGTCTCCAGTACGGCGGCTTTAGGCTCCCTGAAGCAGTGCCACTGGGTCCGTCTGTAATTCATGGTGGGGCTCTTGGGATTGCCCCGATTTGCGTGGACCAGCAGCAATGCTCAAGAGACCTTCCAAGAACCCACCCACAACCACAGGGCACCCTTATATCACTCGTCTCTCTTCAGTGAGAAGGAAGGCATAAAACCCAGTTTGTACAATGCTGTTTCTGTGGGATTTGGTGGTAACAGATGAACATCCATACTCTCCAGAAGGGTGGCTGCCCTGTGTAGATAGTACACCTTAAACATGTGCAGCATGCTGTTGGCACTTTTATGACTCATGATTTGCATAGAGACTTGTTGCCAGTAAAATAAAAAAAAGAGCTCAAACTCTGAGGATTAAAGAGCAAAATAATACAAATTATATTTTAACGCTTTTCAAAATCTGCAGTGGTGTTTTTGAATGAGGCCAGAGCTTGATGGCATTCAGCTTACTGAACTCCAGCTCTCTCCAGAGGAGATTTTGTTGTGAGACCATTCGATTATTGGGTTCTTTGTGGGCAAAACTGAATCCTTGAGGAGTTTAGACCAACCTGTCCTCAGGGGAAGCTGCCATTCGTTTCATCGGGAATTAATTGAACAGACAAGGTCATCAGGCAACTAACACTAATTATTTTGGTGTATGTTTATTTTCAGGGAGAGCTTTGTGCTCCTCTGGCAGTTCTGGTGAATCTCGGGAAACGCGAAGGTGGGATCTCCCTTCAGATAGAAACTTCCATCAAAGCCTCCCTGAAGGGATGTGGATTGCTTTCCTCTCAAAAGCAAATCAGAGAGCTGCAGCAGACGGGTTTTTGTGCTGCCTCACTCCTTTCCTAACCCCAGGCTTTGTGTTGTGGAGCTTCACGGTCCTACACACCTCGCCGCCTGTGGGCACCTAATTGATAGCAAGAGACTGCTTGTCAAAGGGAGAATTTCTCAGGGAAGTGCATTTTGCAAGATCAAGTGTCTCTACAGATATTGTGCTCTGCTGTTTAGTGCAATTTCTCCTTGGGCCTTGATTCCTTCTGCTATTTTAAGAGCATGGAAGCCTTTTAATGTCAGGCTGCTGGCGCTTCTGCAGTAGGAGACGCATTACTGTGCCACTGAATCCTTCATGACCATATCCCCTCAGTGCCTTGTGTTTCGTTAACAGTGCTCCTTGATTACATGACCACCAGCTTCCTCGGAGTCACCTGGGGAGCATCGTGCGAATAACTCGCTACAACCAGGGACAGATCCATATCCGCAGGATCTTTGCCCTGCGTGTGTGGGCTCCCATGCAGGGGAGCAAAGAGATGGTCCGGGGCAGTTGATTCCCCCAGAATGCAGGATGGGCCCCAGCTTGTGCTCGGCAAGTCTTCAGTGCTGCCCACACTGACTGNGCAAAGAGAAGGTCTGGGGCAGTTGATCCCCCCCCAGAATGCAGGATGGGCCCCAGCTTGTGCTCGGCAAGTCTTCAGTGCTGCCCACACTGACTGACATCGTGCCACATGTACCAAAAACGAAAGCTTTTCACACTAAAATTTATTCCTTCCTACCCCGGAGGTCTTTGTTAGCAAACAAGATGGTAGTGTTTTAGGGAGGACACAACTGCAGAGCTCAGCTCCTTCTACAAAGGCACGCTGGAAATGTAGCAGCAGCAGAATAGCACTCTGCCTCCCCCCGCCCCCTCTCATTTTATTATTCTGGTTCAGTGACATTTATTCTGCCACAAATGCCCGATTTGCTGTACAGTACATATGGTTTACAGAAAGGCTAACAAACTGAAATCATATGTTGTGCAGAAATCCTTTAACTCGAGAATGCAGACAATCCCATATTCACCCAGTTCTCCCTAGTTTAGGTATTTGGTCACAACCACCTGAATATTCTTAGTCATCGGCCTTCTCTGCTTTAGTTTGATTAACTTGTTAGCTGGATCAGGGGATGCTCACTCTTAAATGAATTGATTAAATGTCCTGCAGTTAATCTTATATAAAGAAAAAGCACAGGCGTAAAAGAAAGCACTTCAGTACTTGGCTTAGGACATCCTGCATGGGAACTGGTTACTTTTGAGAGTTCCCTGTTGCTGCTGTTTGCTCTTATTTAGAGAGGGAAGGGGTTATTTTGCACTGTGGCTTTTCTGAGTTGTGCAACACCATTTCAGCCACCAAACCTGGGCTGTATGATTAAGCTTGCTAGGAGAAGGCCCTCACTGCTGGCCTTCTGCACATCCGGTGTTTGCAAGAGATACTTCCAAACAAAGATCTAAGCAGGGCCATAGCAAGGCAGATAAAACAACCTAGTGGACAAATAAAATTTAATATACAATAAACAGTAAATGCTGATCTGCCTTAGTCATATGAACAGAATTAGCCGAGTTTTCTTCCTCCGAGTCAATGAAGTTTAGCGCTTCTATGAGAACAGCCAGAGTTTCCATTGCATGCCATACTGCGTGTGTGTTCTTAGGATGACACTGTAATAATCCAGAAATAGTTTAATAAATATTCTAAGATGTATCATCATAAGCCAGTAGCCAGGGTACCAAATCTGTTATGTTACGTAAAAAATACTGGTTACGTAATGGGATTTTTAGCAGTCTAGTGTCATAAATACGACTGTTAGAGCGTTATTTGGAAGATGACCTCTGTCTGACTCCAGATCAGTTACGCAGCAAGTCAAAGAGGAAGTATCTGCTATATACACTGCGATTTGCAAGCCACAGATCCAGCAGTGTCTAACAACTCCAAGTTAATTTGATTGCCTTTGAGCCTTTGATAGATAAATGTAAATGCATTTAAAACAGCACTGAGCAAAGAAGCAAGGGGATGGTAAGAACTTTAAGTTGCTCCAAAGTTTCCTTCCTCTCCGGCCATGGTGCTGCTGGGAGCAGGCAGATTCTGCTCCTTTCGTGAAGTGCCTTCATAGCAAGCTGGGGACCTGGGATCCACAGTCACAGGGAAGAGCAATAGGGATTTTCTCCAGGCAGAGCAGCATGAATGCATCCGTCGATGGTAGCAACGGCTCCAGGGGCTATGGAGCTGTGGGGATCCCCTGCCCATAGCCTAAGAGCAGTTTAGGAATAAGGTAGCTTATAAAGAGAGGCGATGAGTTACCTGGGAAAGAAAGGAATTATACATGGAAATAGATGCATTGCTTTATAACTGGAAAGCTGATTTTGCAGCTTGCAAAATGAAAGCCTCCAAAGGCTTCATGAAAACCTTAAGCAGAGCACTATATGAAATTGCAGGGCTTGATGTGAGTGGCGGCCGACCATCTGTCCCCACAGGCTTTCCCGTCAGCCAAGCTTTTACTAGGGTGGAGGATACAGTGGGTGGGCTAGAGGAGCCTTTTCAGGCTGAATTAAAAGCAGACACACATTAAAAAAGGTGTAAAAGGTGGGGGAACTGAGGGTACCTCCCGTAGGAGGCTTGGTGTCGCACATCTGCGTCCGGGGCAGGGGCAAATTCCTGGTGGCAGAGAAACAACTTGGTAACTGCAAGCTGTAGCAGAGGCCAGGCTGGCTCCAGATCTCTCCTTTCCCTTTGCTTTAACCAGAAATCATTTCTCTCCTGCAAAGTCCTGCATGGAGTGTAACCGGGGGGAGGACAAGTAGTAGGTTCACTGTGCAGACCCCATTCCCATGAGCTCCAACAGCAATCCTGCTCCCGGCTATTAAGTGCACCCTGACTAAATGTCCCAGTTTAAAAAAAACGGCATGGAAGTGGGATTAATCTTTGGAGCGCGCCTGGATTTTCCTCTGGTGCGGGATGTGAAAAAGGAGAGATTTCCGCGCTGCGAGATTAAGCAGTCCTCCTGGTTTAAGGGGTTTAATCTGCTGCTGTGCAGGCTGCTGGCTCGCGAGGCTGAGTGCAATTGGATGCAGCCGGGGTTTGGCCGTGCGGGTTTTCCCTGCGTGTTTTGCTTGCGTCCTCGTTTTGGGCGTGCGGCAGCGGGGTGGGAGCCTCGCGACGCGCTCGGACGCGGAGCTCTCCAGCCGCGGCCGCGGCGCAGGGAGGGGGCTCCGCGGGGGACGCTGCTCCGTGCATGAATTCGGGCTTTTGTTTCCGGCACGCATCTGCCTGGAGACGTCGCGCGGCACAGGCCGTCACTTATTGAGATGCAGAAGCTCCTGGCGTCCCACAAGCCGGCCCATTCGAGTCACATGCCCGAGCTCTCGGCAGAATGGGCTGCAGCTGCTTCCCATCTGCTCACTAGCGTTCGGAGCGCCTGGACAAACTGCGCCGGGGAAGAGCGGCAAAGGATCTGGGATCCCAGCGCGATGCTGGCCGAGGAGCTGTGGCTCGAGAGCGACAAGAGCTGCGCCGTGGTGCACAAGTCCAAGCGGGGACGGAAGCGCCAGGAGCTGCTGGCCGTGGCCCTGGGGGTGAAGGTGGGAGTGAAGGGGGCACTTCTGTGGCAACCTCTGAAACTCTTTGCCTATTCGCAGATCAGCTCCCTGGTCAGGAGAGCAGCCTTAACTCAGAATGACAACCATTTCAACTACGAAAAAGCACACAATTTTAAGGTAAGCCCAACACCAGGTTATTTGCAATTCTGTTAAAAGTTCTGTTGCGGTACCTCCTATTCGCATCTTTTGTATATTTGTTTGTTTTCTGTGACTGGATTTCCATATACCAATCTGTATTCCCTCTGTAAAAAGTATTGGGAAAAAACATGTTTCTCTCTCCCTTAAGTTCCCTTGCCTGCACTCTTGGTATGCTTTTACATATCTCTTTAATAACAGTTTTGCCACTTGCTATCTGATGTGCAATTTAGCTCTTTTTTTTTGCCCAGATTTAGTTTTCTGTCCTCCCCTAAAAAAGATACTTTATACTATCTTAAAATATATCCACTTATAAATGATACAATGGATGCTTTTCAAAATTCTGGCTATTATCAAGAGTCAGCAGCATTCTAACAGCCAACATTTCGTACTGGTTCTGTTCGGAAGAAGTTGGAAAAGCCCCAGTTTTGCTAACCGCAAAGCAGAGTGGGGCCGGGGCAGTGCTGTCTCCCTCCTTTTGTCCCTGCTCCGTACGCTAAGGAACTGCTCTCGAGAGTCCCGCTGAGCTGCAGGGGGTAGGCATGGGCTTGCAGGTCAGACTAACGCCCAGAGCTGCAGAAATGCAGGGAGGTTCAAACGGATGCTCTTGCTGCTGCCTCATCACTGCAAAATGTGATTCTTGGGTTTTTTGGTTTTTTTTTTCCCTTTTTCCCAAGCGTTGCGTCTGAAGCGGGGAAGTGACTCAGCTCTGGGAAGGGACCTTGCAGGCAGCTCGTTGTGCCCAAAGGGCTGTGCTGGTTTCAGAGCGCGGCAGGCAGTTATCCCGTCCCCTGGAGTCACGCTCAGGTTGGATGGTTATGGGGATGGATAGCGAGAGGCAGGCAGGGATCAGGAAAGCCACACGTCCCGGCTCGGGGAGCTGTGTTTGCTCCTCGGGGTGGCACATCTGGGTCAGGGGCAGAGTACTCAGCTCGTTAGCAGAAAGGAAGACTTCTCATATCCACCCCTGGCCTGTCAAAACAAGCAGAACACCAGCTAAAGGGACGTCACTGATTTCTTGAGTTAGCAAAGAAACTTTGCTTCTTATTTCTTTATGTATTCGTCCGTGCAGACATTACTCTTCTCTGCAGTGTTTCTGCTGTAGTTGGTAAACCTTTTAGTTGTTCTGTGTGGTTAAAGCATCTTCTGTTCTTTCTGAGTTTTGTCCTCATTATCATTTTAATATCAAAACTATTTTAGTTTGACTTAGAAAATATTTTCTCATGACTGAGACTTTTTTCCACTTTGACCCATGCATTCTTTCCCCTTCAAAATTCCTCTTGTTTTGGCTTTGATTTATAATTGGAAATGTGCCCAGTTAACTTTGCGTTTGCACAATCTAGATATTGTACAGTCTCCGTTCCTTTCTGTTTCAAAAGAGTCATGGTTTAACTGGCAAATCACATGATTAAAATATGTATATATTCAAAAGCTCAACAGCAGAAAATTATGGTTCTAGTCAAGTATATGGAATCAAAAATGTAAGAAAGTAACATTAAAAAAATACGTTATCCAGAAAGAAAGGACAGTCATAAGTGCATTTTGCATTTACTTAATGGACAGATATATTCACTATGCAAAAGCAATCAGTTTTTCAAAAAAGAGTATTAAAATATGCCTAGACATAAAACAACAAATGTGGACAGAATGCTTAGAGTAGTATATTTAGAAGAGAAACTGAGCTAAATGCAACTCTCATACTTTAATCAGATCCTATATTCATTACAAAATTATGAAGAAATGGTTTAAAAGAGAAAGAATGGCTTTATGGTCTTGCAGCAAAAATCTTAATGGTTTTTGACAGCATACAAGTTATGATGATAGGGGATTGCTCTGAAGGGGGACGCTGTTTTGCAGATATTCAAAGAGACGTCTTTCCCATTTTTTAGTGAATACTGACGTGTATTGTGTCACTCATTTCAGTTCCTAGGAACAAAGGTTACATGTCACAGTATCCATCATAATCTTGCCTTAGGCTATTCTTTATGAACAAACAGACACTCTTTAACTCTTGTCTTGAAGGTCTGAAGAAACATAGAAATGAAAGCCACCTTTTTAGTAAAACTGATGAGATTTTTGTAGATGTTAGACAGGGATCATAAAAGTTCAACTGTAAAAAAAAGCACAAGATAAAAATAGACTCAAAGAGCAAAATTCAGAGTGAGATCTGGATGCCCTTCTGTCTCTTCCAAACAAACATCAAAATTAGAAGCAAGCCTGGGCTGCGGAGCGCGAGTGCCCCAGGCGACGAGCGTCCGAACAGCCGTGCTCTCCGGTTCAGACCCCTCTCCTGGATCGCAAGGAACTCCAAGCTCATGAATGAAATGTAGGATTCAGGCTGACTGGTCAAGAGCTACTAGGTTGACCAATGGCAATTCTGCAGTAAAAAGTATGGACTCTGATAGTTTTGCATTTTGGAATTTAAACCGTCATGGATGTGCTAGACCCGCCCAGAGATGTGGCTGGGAGTGGGCAGCGGGAAGGGACCATGCTAAATTTTTCTGTTGCCACCAAAGTAATGTGAGTCCACAGCTAACTGCACCACAGAGGGGCTCACCCCCTCCCAAACGGGCTGGGATGCACAAACCCCCTTGGTGAGGGTCATACCGTGCCTTCAGCCTGCTTCAGCCTAACTGGGCTACAAAGTCCTCTTGCATCTTCATACGGTTTGGATCCAGAAGAGAGTTGGGGGAAGAACCTCGGTGGTGTCTGTGCTGCAAGTGAGGTCAGGCTCATGCCCGAGGGTCTGCATGCTGCAGTTTGGGGACATCCCACACATTTGTGCCAGGCTGGGACGTCACAAGAGGCTAAATAAAGCAGTTGAATAATGGATGTTTGCCACTGGGACAAGGGCAAATCCCGCTGTGGGCAAGTTGGCTACTGGAATGAGGGGAGCTATTTGGTGGTATAAATCCCCCCTTGCGTTACGCACCGCAGAGAGACACCATTTTCGAGAGACAGAGGGTCGGGGAGAAGCTTCCTTCGGAATCATTGTGAAGATGCTCTGTTTCTGTTTAAACAGAAATAACAGCAGAGTCAGCTTTTCCTCTCAGCAAACAGCTCAGGTTCAGCAGGAGTCCACCAGAGAGGAAAAATGCTCATGTATTCAAGTGAAAGTCTGCAGAATCTCTTTATTTTCTTTGGATGCAAATAGAAGAGTCTTCAAGCCCAGCCAGATAAACACCCAAACTGACTCAGAAGTCAGCACCATGTGATTCCTATAAAAAACGTGCTTTTCAATTCAAGGCAATTTTTAGTTTATTTCTGTTAAAGGATTATTTTATATTGGGGCTCCTTAACTTTTGTCTTAGTTTCTGCCCTTTTTTATTATTTCTTTATTTAAAATCCCAGGCACAGACAAAAACTTGATGAGGTACTAGGTATGGGATAAATCCATCATTTGGAGGCAAGGACACTGGACGCAAGGTCAGGGCACGGGAAGGCAATGCAAGTAGACCCGCAGCATCTCATCATGTGAGAGCTCAAAGGTAGCCAGCAGAGAGGATAAGTGTACTAAAGCAATTACTTTCCACTGAAAGACTTAGAAAAAGATTGAAAGGCAGCAGAGTGAAAACGTTATGAGTTAGACAACACAGAAACAAAATGCAAGACTAAGTAGGAACATACTACTCACAGTGAATATATATGTCCATTAAGTAACAGGTCATGTGAAACATCTGTTTGGGCATATTGAAGAAATGCTTCATTGTAAATTCTTCCTAACAGTTAAAATTGTATGTAGACCATAACAAAACAGCCCAAACCTGTGCTCTGTAAACACAGAGCTTTCTTGAGATTGCAGAATGGCATAGGGACAATAAATAAATCCTGATAATTTTTCTGAAAATCCAAGTCCAATGCACGCGTAATAATGCAGTTACAAAGGACGAGGCAAAACCTACAAATCCATCTCAGAATGCTAAGACACCTGCCATCGCCTCTCCTTGTTTAAAATAAATGAGTCCAATCTTGAAGGCAAAATTCCCATTTACCATGCAAAAGCTTTGCAAGTATGTAGCATATGCCCAAAGCTTCAGACTGAATTCAAGTGTTACGTTTAAAAGGATAGATTTTTTCATTAATTCTTTGAAATTAATGGCAAACCAATAATGAGAGACTTAGTTCTTAAAAGATTTTTCTACCTTCATCAANGCCAATAATGAGAGACTTAGTTCAAAACCGTATCTTAAAAGATTTTTCTACCTTCATCAAGGAAACCTAAGAATGTCTCCCTTTTTTGGTTAGCGGTAGCAGCTATTCCCCTGTTCCAGCTGGAGCAGAAGGCACAAAGACAAGCTTTTTTTAAGGGTATCTCAGTGGGGAACCTGTCACTTGAGCCAACTAGCAGAGCTGTGAGAAATTAGAGTCGCTGTATAAGTAGAGGTATCTTGGAGGGCCGCGGGGCTGGAGGCAGCAAGGGGAGAGCGGCAGTCAGCACGCCGCAGCGGGAGCCCTCGCTGAGCGCTGCTCGCTCTTCCCCACTAATGGCCCAAGAAATCAGCAAATAACGAGCCACCGTTTTCTAAATATGCTATAGCAAGATCAGCTGAAATATGCTTTGTGTAAAGTGAGTCAATAGGACGCAGATATCCTGGCAACTGTGATGTATGTTTGGCTGTTTTAAAAATACTGAATGAGGCTTAGCATCCACTTCTGGCCAGGTCTTGGAAAGCCCAGCAAAGCAGAAGATGCAGTTAGCTCCATTCCCACTGCACATGCTTCCATTCACAGTTAAATGCAGCTGCAGCCCCACTAATTATATGGTTATCAACCTAAAAATGCAACCATAAATAATTGTATCTGTGGTCTTGCATCCACAGTTTTGTATTGAAGGTCGCTCAGAACATATGCCTTAAACTCAGGTCATCAGCTGATGTTAAGTACTGCTATTTAGCCTAGCTAAAAGCCTTGCCTGTAATTCAGGCTACTTCCTCTGCAGAACAAATTATGAAATAGGCAAGAAGTGATAATGTACATGTCTGTGTATGTATATAAGTCCATTGCAAAGTTTTCTTTCCCAGGTGTATAAGTTTTACTATTTCAGAAAATTAAATACGACCTACATGTTCCAGTTTTGACCTTTTACTCTCAGATGGGCGGAGGAATTGCCTTTGCTTTAAGCTTACTCACATAATTACAGACTGTCTGAGCAGTTGATCAGGCGTAATTTGTTGTCAGGCGCTTCCAAGTCAACAAGTCACATTTTTATCACTAAATGAGAAAGAGAAAACTTTCTTAAAGTTACCACGTTTCATCTTCCAGGATCATAGGATTAACAGCACAGACTTGTGTAGGTGTGATGCTGCAGAGAAATGGGGCCAAAACATTTAGCAAGCCAAATGCGTGGCTTACAACTCGGCCAAGTTTATCTGAGAAGGGCAGCAGCCTCCCTTTCCCAGCTGAAGGTTTCTTTACGAGAAGCAAAGCGGCTGCTTCCCCCGTGCCAGCGGCCGGAAGCGGCTGTTCAGCACCAGGCAGGATCAGTAAACAAAAACACAGAAAAGGAAAAGGAAGCATTAGCAGCCCGAGTGCTCATGATTTATGTTTTGCTAAGCTCAATTAAGTCCCTGGCCAGACCTAGTTCATACCGCGTCCGTTTACACAGGCACAGGCCTCTCTATTTACTCTTCTTCCCAATGAAAACCAACTGCTTACTTTACCAGAGTGTATATCTTAAATAAAAAGGTCTTCCATCATAGCCTTTGTAGTCTGAGCTGAGAAATGGGGGTTGGGGCACAACGTGGCGGAGGTATCAGCACGCTCTGTCCACCTGCCACAAATCTGTTTTTTCCGTATTTGCTGTTAGGTGCACTGCAGCAACATGAAGGTGGGTGCACTTAAAAAGGACCTGGTGGCATCTTTTGCGTGTGGGAGAGCAGTTTGCCTACTAGATTGGGAAGGGTGCAGTTTGCCCGTGCCACTAGTGGATCCAAGTGTGCAAACTCAGATCAATGCCCAGCCATCGCCTGGAATAAGTGCACAAATTACCTGTTATTTCCTTCGAGGCAGTGACGCCCTTGAATTTTGGTTGGTGTCCTTGTGCACACACGCACACATAACGCCATGGTCATAGTTAAGCCCCGCGTAGCGTTGCGCTGGGGCTTAATCCCACACAGGTATTTGCAGCGTAATTGCTTGGGGAGTGCATTGGTTTAGCACTAGCTCTGCGGGTGCATTGGGAAGCAGCAGGTCGTGGGATTGCAGGAATTTTCTGTCCCTCCATCCACCTTTCTCCCGAGGGAGCTACTGGAGAGAGTGTGAACCACTGGAGCTGCCCTGCTCGCTTTGAGCTAGGCAAGCCAGGGCACTGACAGCCGGCCACCGGGGGGTTAATTTTACCTTCTTTTTCACCCTTTGACTAGAGAACCCAGTTTCCTCTGCTCTGCTGTAACTTTGCTGGCTGAAATGTCGGCCAGCAAAAATGATTTGCTTTCAGTGTCACATGCAGCCCAGTCCTCTGTTATGTTAAGCCTATTGAAAGATAAACTTCGAGATCAAAGCAAATTTCTGTTCCCATGGTTTATGTCATCCAGACTTTGGAAAGCTGTGGGCACTATGTGCTATAGATTTACTCCTACGGAGTCCTCTGTTGTTTATCCATTTTACTCATTCCATCTGTCAGACCATCTGCCAATGTGACCCCATTTTTTTCTTTTCCCCCGCTTTGCATTACAGGTCCACACATTTCGAGGTCCGCACTGGTGCGAATACTGTGCCAACTTCATGTGGGGTCTCATTGCTCAGGGAGTGAGATGTTCAGGTAGGTCCTAAACTTGCTCTGGAAATGCTCAGCTATACGTACACCTCCCTCCTTGCACGTATAGCCCGTGAGCCCTGCGGGCGGGAGCTGTAGGGGTGACTGTGCCCAAGCTTTGCATGTAGCATATGCCCAAAGCTTCGGACTGAATTCAAGTGTTATGTTTAAATGGATAGAAATCCCCCTGACGTCCCTCTGATGGCACCTTGGTTTTGCCCAGGCCTAGGGTGCAGGCTGTGAATCCTTCTTTAAGTTTTTGCCTGGAAATGTTGGCCAGAAACTTGGCTTCATAACTCATCTTTTAGCTACCAACCGTTGAAAAGTGCCCTTGTCTGCCAAAAAAAAAAAAAAGCAAGTGTCACCTGTTTCCTATAAAAATACCGTGTGTTGCTACAAGCCTTAAATATGCCACCTGGAGGGAAAGCAAAAAATATGACCTTCAATGTCCCAGAAGGATTTGTTTTCTGGTGCTGTATTAGCATTTTAATGGCTTTTTAATTATTTTAAATGTGTTTGTTGTAGTGTGAAAAAGAATGCAACAATCGTTAGCTCATGAGCTTTTTGATTCAGGAACTGAAATCGCACTTGGTGCCTTGCAGATGTGTTTCGTAGCTTCATTCTTTTCTTCAACTGACTCTGTGGCCGTATTACCTTACCCTGCCCTAACGTCTGCAGGGTCCTGAACTCAGGCTGGCACCTAGCACGTTTGACCCCAACATCTGCTTTACCGGGGGGTGGAAGAAATGACTATTACATACGATTTAGCCACCAGTTTGAAGAATCAAAATACCTTTCAGAAATGTAAAGTATTTGGGAGTGCAGCTGCAGTTGCTGCAACATCTTTTCTGCCTGTACATGAGGGATGGTAAGGCAAAGGGTGTGAAAAGCAAGTAAAAAAAAAAGAAAAAATTAAAAAAAGAAGAAACAGGAGTAACTGTTTGCTTTTCAAGCTATTTGATCTTAAGCGCAAGATCAAAAACTGATCCATGTAAAAACTGGCCCTCACTGGTGCATAGAGCTGTATTTGTTCTCTTCCATAAAATATTAAACTTATGAAAAGGTGTTTTTATTTAGTATGAAACGTAATACTTCCTCTCATTAAATTACTAACATTTAACAGACAGTAGACAGATGCGTTTGCATTTAACTTCACTTGCTTGGAAAAGAGCACTGAAAACAGTGCAGGGAGGATCCTGCCTGCAGCTGCTCACATTTGTTTGGATTTCAGCAAACAATAATGTATTATCACTGTATGCAGAAGCACACAGAACCCCTCAGTTCCATTTAATGGGTAGGTGTGTTTGTAGTGAAGATCCGATTTTCCGTGATTATTATTTTATAGGGAATGCTGCTGAAATGTTTGGCAAGTAGGAGATGTGTTTATGCTTTGAATGGCTCCAGCTGTAAATGTACATGAAAAAGCTGTAACCGAGTCACCAACGAAGTGATGAGGGTGGCGAGGCCAGCACCGAAACACAGCATGAAAGGACAGGGACTTCAGGAATAAACGCTTAGGGGAAGAAATCTCTCTCAGAATTAGTGTGAATTGGCTAATCTGGCAACCCTTGCTTGCAGACTGCGGGTTGAACGTGCACAAGCAGTGCTCCAAGTACGTGCCCAACGACTGCCAGCCGGACCTCAAGAGGATCAAGCGAGTGTACTGCTGCGACCTGACCACGCTGGTGAAGGCCCACAACACGCCGCGGCCCATGGTCGTGGACTCGTGCATCCGGGAGATCGAAGCGAGAGGTACGTACGGGCTTGGAGCCGTCCTGTGGCTAAAGCGCTCTGGACGGCAGCAGGCGCGAGGAAATAAAGGCGAGTTGAATTGTATGCCAAGCCAGGACAAAATTGCGTGTTCCTGCACGTTGAGGAGAGGATGAGGGAAGGGCTTTCCTAGCAAAGGTGACGCATTGCTTTGCATCAGCTAGTGAAATTAAATCGTGGCATTTCATAATGCAATTTACTGGAATGCTTCTTGAAAAACATGTCAAGACATGTATTATGTTACACTTTTGAAAGGAGTGAACTTTAAAGTGAACTTTAAGTTCATGGTTATGTGTCTTTTTTCATTACTTTTGTTTTCTTTTAGCATACCTAGAGACACTTCTAATTTCGGGGTAATCAGTTTAAATCAAGCCTGTTATTAACAACCTTTCAGGGCACCCGGGGAGGGAGAACACAAGTGAATGGAAGTCACTGAGCCGAATGAGGGCACGGGCTGCGGCATTTCGTGCTGCACCGCAAGCTGCTCGGGGCAGCACCGTGCACAGATATCCCCTGCAAGACAACTATCAGATCGTGCGTCTTTGCTTTTGATAGCAAATACGTATGGTGTGGTACCCAATAAGCCAAATTTCCCCAGTTAGTCATAGCTTTAGCACAGAAATCTCGTAATGTCGAATTCATGGCATCGCAGTAATCTGCATGGCAACACATTGATACCAGCCATGGGGATTTCAAAGACGCACATCATCCCCTGAAATGGATGAAAGATTTACAGTTAAATCCCCTGCACTGCTCTGTAAATCTCTGCCAGGATTATATCAGCATCACAGGGACACATGGAAAGAGTAGTTGGATCTAAGAGAGAAGAGCTTTACTGAGTCAGATGAAACAGCAGGAAGCTATGCTGCATTTGAGATATACATACCTGCTGGTGCATTTCGTGATTAACGGAAATCTGCCCACTGTCTCTTCAACATCTCTCCATTTCCTTAATGGCTGTGAAGCTATTAACTTCTTTCAAAATGCTGATTTTGTTCCTCAGCAAGCAAAGTGTATTGGATGTAAATTAGCGTGGGGCATGGTCTAGGAGGAGCTCTGGATCAAAACAAGTGCCTGACCGTGTGTGGGAACAGCCTGCTCCGCCGGTGCCGCTTTTGGGAGGGCTTGGGAAAGGCGGGAGAGCAGCTCTGCAGCGGAGCAGGAGCAGCGCAAGGGCTGCCTCCCTCGTGTGCGTCGCTTGTGCCCAGCTAAAGGGGACAGCAAAGCTGGGAGCAAGCGTGATCACGGGGGAAGGCGTTCTCTGACTTGCATTGCTGTTTGTCATTGAGCAACCTGTAAGGAGAGCTTTAAAGCTCTCCTAATTGTAGATAAATACAGAAAAATCTCTCAGATAAAATGAATAATTCATTATAATACTGCATGTCCTAGCATTAGCAAATTGCAATATTTTCTACTAATATTATCAATTGTATTCCTAACAATATCGGAAAATGCAAGTTTTAAAGTTCTTTAATCCTTCAGAAAACAAATTGTTCCTCAAATGCTCTGAAGTTTAACATTGACATGAATATTTTTACTATACATATTAGACCTACACTTACTTCAGCTTTGTTGGTTTTGAGAATAAATATTTGTTGGTTGTTAAAGTTTACCAAGAACTTCATATTTCAGGCTTGAAATCTGAGGGCCTCTACAGAGTTTCCGGCTTCACTGAGCACATTGAAGATGTGAAAATGGCCTTTGATCGAGGTATAACTCTAATTTTTTTTTTTAAATTATTGAAGCTTTCAGTTCTAGGATTTTTAGTTATTTTCATATTTGCATTGGGTACCATGATAATGAAGCCAGTATATATGCAGAAATCCAGAAAGCAGCCTGTCTTTTCTGATTTCCTAAATAAAAGTACAGTACTTGTCATAAGAAGAAAATGCTATTTTGTAGTTAGAAAGAATAATTAAATACTCAATAACTAAAGGCAGGCAGAAAAGCTATGTGCTCGGGTGACAGGTTGATTGCTCAACCCAGCAACACAGTCCAGGTCCCTCGTTCAAGTGTGAGCCTAGATAGGACCGAGGAAAAGGTCTTGGTCCTGTTTTCGCAGACTCAGTGCTTTATTATGCGATGAGCTGTTTATGATTTTAAGAACCAGGAACTCCAGCCTGGGACTCGGTCCACGTGTGGCCTCGTCACAGCACTGTGCACCGTTTCCGTGTCCGCACAGGAGCCCGCAGGAGCTGTAGGGGGATCAGCTGCGCAGCATATGGAAAACCTGTGATAATTTAAACATTGCCTCTTAGTCATCGTTGCTGTCCTGGTAGCCCTTTTGGCTTGATTTGACTCATTACGTTAGCTCTGGCCATGCAAGCCATCTCTGCATACAGGATTAATTTTAGTTTATATTAACATGCAAGCACTGCAGTGCTTTACGCAGCGGTAACACACTTTCAGATGCAACATTTCAGAAGACATGTAAATATTTGTCTCTTTTCCCATAAAGAGTGTCTTCCCTTCTATTTGATTTTTTTCAGGTATAACCTGTCATGTTAGGAAAAAGATTACATCACTACGTATACATGGGTCAGGCTATATACACAGTGGGGCTGCAGTGCCATGGGGCAGGGACTGGTGGCCCCAGGCTGGGCTGCAGCAGTCTCTGGGCCCCTGACCATGCTGAATAACTGTGTTTTGGAGGCAGATCGCCATGCAGGTCCCCTTGGCAAGGAGAATCCAGCTGCATAGGTAGGAATTCCTTAGGTGATTTCATCAAATAATGAGACAACCTTTGGAAAAGGCTGCATATTTTATAATAGTGTTGGGCGCTGCAGTTGTGAAGGTGCACACACAGACGAGGGCTGGAGGCAGCCGTGGCGTGGGTAGGGGAGATGCTAAGGGACGTGGCTGTTCTCCTAGGCAGAGCTCAGTGCACGGCACCACCGCAGGCAGCGCTGCAGAGAGGATCGCGCCGCCCCGACGCGTCCCGCCTGCTCCCTGCGGGCACATCTGAGCTGATAACCTCTTTTTTTGCAGCAACATTAATGGTCTCCCCAGCTGAGCATCCTAGCCTGGAAGTTAGCTCTCAGGACCAGCATGGTAGCCCACAGTACATTGTTTTGGTCCAGTAAAGCTGCGGTACTTACCTCTAAAACTGGGAGAAGTTGGCCTTCCCCTTGTCTAAACCAAGGCTCCCTTCCCAGGCCAGCAACGGGTAAATGGCCCTACTGTAAATGGGAGCTGGGCCCTCTCACACACTGACAATGTTCCATTTTAGTGCCTTTTATAACGTGAATGGGAGGAATAATGTGGATTTATCTAATCTCGTGAATGCCGGCGCTGTGGGACAACAGTTGCTCCCTGTGCGCATTGTTGGGCCGCGGCCGCCTGCGGGCAACGAGCCGCTTTCTGTGCGGGCCGGCCACAGAGGTGCCCTTGTCGCGGCCGTGCGCCCTGCCGGCCCCTCGCAGGCCGCCTGGTACTGCAGCACCAGCGCTTGCTCAAAGCACTGCACATAGCAGCGCTCACAGGCGTCCCAGCACCTATTCGCGTTCCTGTACCTGAAAACCTGCTCAGTTCCCAAGCCCATGGAAAACCACCAGGAAGCATGTTAGCTTGAAGAAGGTTGTGTGATAAAAAGGGAGCATTAGGGACAAGTAAATTAAGTGGAAGTGTAATCCAGTATTCAGAGGGCATGGCTTAGGTTTTAAGAATATTGATTCCGTTTCCTTCTCTATTAAACTTTTCAGCTATTTATGTGGTTTCCAAAGTTAACTGAAACCTTTACCGAACAGAAACTAGAATTTCCTTAATTTGAGATATCCAAACTTCATCGTAACACCACAAAATATATTTAAAGACTCTAAAGTAACAAGAAAAGAATGACAAGTTGGGGGGAGAATTAAGTTTATAAAGCTTAAGTGCACTTAATATAAGAAAGGTTGCATCAATACACAGCCATTGCAATAATACTGAAAGTGCTTAGTACCATCTATGGAAAGTTATTGTACCGAACATTTAAAAGGACAGGTGTGGAAATACCACTTAAAATATATGCAGATTGACAGTCTGTCAGCGCAGATGTAAAATATGTCATGCCTTTACCTGCAATGAATTATTCTTTCCTTCTTAGTACTCTGAATTTGACGTATGTTTGAACACAATACAAATCCATGAATTTGGGGAGGACAATGAAAGAAAAAGAAAAGACGATCCAAAATCTACCAAAGGGAAGAAAACATTTTCTCTTAGATACCTACTGCAGAAGCACAGAAATACTGTAGCAGGCCTATCATTATGCTCACTGTAAAGAAATTGTCAGTGTGTTTCCAGTGGATCTGTATTTGTCTCTGAAGTGAAGAGAAAAATCTTTGACTCAGGAGTTGCTGCCTTTTTCCTGCAGTAAGCAGACAGATAAATAAGAGACATGTTTGAAGTACATTTCCCGTAGCTGAAGTGCCCCTTTAAGGGAGCGTGCTGTGCTGCTTTGTAAAAGTGCTAAATAAATAACACTTCCATTTAGTGTACTGGTGACCTGGATAATAGATGCAACCTTCTCCTTTACTCTATCTGTTCTGCGGCAGCTGCTGCCTCCTTGAAGGTATCTGTTTTCAGAGGAGCATTTTGAGTGCTCAGTGTCCATCAATTAAATAGAGCTCTCTGAATGACGCTTTATAGCACTAATGCTGCCGAGCCTGGAACGTGGGGATTAAACAAAAGATTGGGACAGGGTAAACATTCTCCTAGGGGTTATTGATGCTGTATTAAATTAAATGCTGATGGATGTATTCAGACTGCTCAGCTGCATCAAGAAAGGCTGCTTGTTTTAAACACTTAAGCACATAATCTCCTCTTGATGAGAACATGTAGCGCTATTAGTCGTAATGAGAATTATGTGCGCACATTGGACAAGACACATCCCTACAAGATTAATGTCCCAGGTTTGTATAAAATGTCTGCAATCAATATAAACTGTTTTAACGCTGCTGTGGAAGCCTTCATCACCATCACAGGAGCAGTGCATCAAGCACACCCACTCATCCGTCTCCATCAGGGCATGTCTACAAGCGCTGGCAGCGACGGGTGCATTTACAGCGTGTCAGCAGCCCAGCTCGTCCTGTAGCTCCTGGTACGTGAAGCAGGCTCTCGCTTCCAACGCTCCGGCAAGCCCGACCTCGGCTGGTCCAGTTAATCGTAGCGTCCTGAGGTTTTCAGGTCTGCCTCCTGTGAGAGGAGTTGTGTTACCTTTGCTGTACAAGCGAGACCTGGGAGCTGAGGAGCAGAACTGGCCTCAGAGCAGGCTGAGGAAAAGCTGGGAATTAGAATTGCCGCCAGGCAGCACCTGTCTGAGCAGGACCCAGCCTTGTCTTCCTAGTGGCAGGTGGTAAAGGGACAGGCCCGAGGAGGGGACAGGCTCCCTTCCTTAGAGCAGGGGAGGGGAGCAGAGTTTCTCCAACTGCAGAAAGAAAAATGTGGACATCAAGGTGTAAGATAGAATAGAAATTCAGATGTCATTCAAATATAAAAATAATTTTAGTTCATGTAGTTTTTGTAATTTCACTTCTTGCAAGACAGGGGCTTATTAGTATCAATTATAAATTTCAAACTGGGAATTAAAAGTGCTCTGTAAAGGAGTTTTGACTTACTGTATTATAATACATGGCTAACAAAAGATATGTCATTTGGTTTCATAAGTCATTCATTTAGCCATTCATCCATTACACCTATCCATATGCATGTAAATGAACTTGTGGTCCACATTTCAGAATACTTAGTGTTGCTAGATGTCATTGCACTTCTCTTTAAATTCGAATCTGTGCTGCAAGTAAATAATTAAAATAGGAAGACATTAGAGGAATATCAAAATAATAAGAATGCCTTGGGACTGATCAACATGAATAGACTGGCGCAGGACTTATAAAAGCTGGTGGCTACTCCCAATTTTGCTTCTCGTCTCCTGAGGGATGTTGGAAATTGATGTCATTTTTCTGTGCTTCCACTTTCCAAATTGAAATAAAAATAGTGTTTCGTACTCCTTTGCATTGTGAGATCTGCAGATAAAGGATACAACATCAAAGCAAGCTATTAATGGCTTATTTTTAACATGTAATAAATGAGCCAAATTCAATGCATACATTATTCAGCATGACTTTTCACTCCACACTAACTCATCATATGTGAGATGGCACACTGTAGATATAGTCGATAATCACCAGCTTATCCAAAAGACACAAACAAATAAATTATTTACTAAATGCTAAGGAAATTACCATTTCTCATTCATATACTTGGGATTTTTCAGCAATATATTCTCCCTTAAGCTTTATAAATGCTTTCAGTATGTTTTTTCCATGTCAGACTGGACACTAAATCTGAATTAGAAGCCTAGCCTTGTGTCAGTCAGAATTAGACTGTTTTCAAAAAGATTCCTTTCTCCTCTTCTAGATGGTGACAAGGCTGACATTTCTGCCAATATGTATCCAGACATAAACATTATTGCTGGAGCACTGAAGCTTTACTTCAGAGACTTGCCGATTCCTGTGATCACCTATGACACCTATTCCAAGTTCATAGATGCAGCAAGTAAGTATTGCCTAGCAATTTGTACTGCTCTTTAATTATACTTACTGTTTATAAAGATGCCTACATTAAAGAAAAAGCCAGCAAACTGGAAACAGCCATGGAAACATGGTAGCACACTGCCGTGTGCTTTTGCTCACATGAAACTTGCCTGACTCTTGGTGCAGCAGGGACCAACTATAAGTGAAAACAATGTGAATAAATCTATCAGGTAAAAATAGCTCCCTATTTTGGAAGGTGTGGTTTCCATACAGCCAGTGAAGCTACCCCTCGCCCTGGGCTGGGACTGTCAGTGGAAGTGTTCGCTTTTTGGTTCGGTCAGGCACAGATCAGCACGACAGGGTACCCCACAAGCACGGGGGTGTCTCCCCCGTTAGGACCCTACAGCACCGAACCCGTATGGGCAGCACTGACCTCTGCAGGGCCTGCAGGCGAGGGGTGCACACTGTCGGGGAGCGCAGCAGCATTCAATGCTCTGCTCCTACGACAAGGCTGGCAGAGAGCAAGAGATGAGATTTGCCTCCGTTCTGCTCCCTGGGGCCCACGGGAGCACACATGATGATAGTCACTCATGAAAACTCAGCAGATGGAATTGCATCAAAATGAGCTTATTGGTGAAGATTTAGAAGATCTGAGATCTCTAAGAAGTAGCATGCTTTCTTCTATAAATGTGTCCTGAGAGATTTTGAAATGGCACGAGGACAGGCAACAGGATCAGTGCGCTGTGTGCCTCTCTGGGCTCCCCTTCCCTTCTGACTTACCCTCCACCACAGATGCCCTTCTCTTGCCCGCTGGTGCCCCTCTCACTGCAGACAAACTGTTCTGCTTGTCACTAGTCTTATCAATAACATGATTAGATTAAGCAATTCCTATCATGTCAATTGACCAACCTTTTAAAATCAGAACATCAAGATTTTTATTCTTCTAATTCAGACACTTGGTGCTTTTTTTTTAATTAAAAGTCATGCAACAGATACAACGCTTAACTCAGTTCACAGCCTAGGAATCTGTATTTTTCATGTAAAATGCATGTAAACCTGGCTCACATTTTCAGAAAGATTGCCAAACAGTCCTAAAGGAACATCAATGCTCTCAGATCACCGATCTATACTTGCATATTTAAGTATGTTCAGATATCTTTCTTTGCTTACATAATGTTGCAGTGTCTCTAGCAAAACTTTAATATAGCTCAGTATACTCAAGCAGTCTCCAAAGCACATGCCTGCACTCCATCTCTTTTTGAAGACTACGGTAGGTAATCTCACCAAGTTTTTAAAGAGTCAATTCCAAGCAGAGTATTATGAAGCAGTTATGAAGCTTAGCTACTGTAGATATACAAACCTGTAGCTAGATATGTCGACCATAGTGGTAGACTGTTGGATGGTCTTTGTTGCTTATTTTTAAGACTATTTTTTGAGGTTGCAAAGGTTGCTGATAAGCTCCTTATTTATACGTTTAATATTAAGCCTTACAAGTACAGTCAGTGGCTTGTTAATGATTCCATAATAATAACTCAGCTTCCTGAATTACTGCCTGTTTACAAATGTGAAGTCATATTAACATTGTTTGTTGTCTTATAGAAATCTCCAATCCTGATGAACGACTAGAAGCAGTTCATGAAGTGTTGATGTTACTCCCTGCTGCTCACTATGAGACACTTAGATACCTAATGATTCATCTCAAAAAGTGAGTTAATTAGCATGCAGGAGAAGTTTGGGGAGCTTATGATTTTTCTGCTTTGAAAGAGAGAGATTGCAGAAAGTGCAAATAATGTTCCATTAGGGCACCACCACTAAAGCAATTAGTTTACAAATGAACAGACAAGCTGTGTTTGTGTAAATGCATAGCTCCTCCTCTCAGCAAATCACTGTGAGCGACGAAGAGTTAATTCAGATTTGTCACGTCTCTCTGAGGTAGATAATATCTGCAAAATACCAGAATGCTAGTTACTTTAGGGATGTGTTAGAAGTGCCGTGGCAAGTCATTTGATCATGCTTTGTTTCTTGGCTCCTCTTATCTCCAGATTTGTCCTCCTGAACTATAACCCTAAAAGGAAAGAGCTGCCTCTATTAGTTGTTTGCTAACATCACAGTTAAGCCAAGAATCAAGAAGAGTCTATTTTTATACTACTAGTAAAAAGCTATACAGGCACTTAATAGTTATTTCATATTTCTTTCAGCTTCAGACACACTCTGTCTTACTCATTTTCCAAAACTTCTTTAGTCGTAAGAAATGCGAAATTTGCAAAAGTGCATAAATTCCATTTTGAAAGGGAATTTAGTACCATATTTTCAAATTTTTTAGCTAGATAGCAAGGCAAATTATGAAATGCACCAAAGAGAGATAAGATGCCTCACCCACTCATTTCAAGCGAAATGTTTTTCAAAAGCATTCTAAGGCCACTGCTATTTGGGCATCTAGATACTTCATAAAGTCTTTAATCATTAATGTTTATGAGATACTTGGAAACAACAAAAAGGCAGGTAAAGGAGATGTAAAACTGTCCACCTTTGTCACAGCAAATCTTTGATCATCCTTCTTGACTGTACCATTACTTGTAACTACTTGGCTACAAGTGGGGTATTTTTGTTTTTGAGACAGATCTTATTAATACTGACCTGAAGAAAAAAAAAAGGCATCAACTCACATAAGACTGCATTAGAGACCTTCTGTGAAATGCATTTCATGCTTAATGAGGTTCTCATTATGCAGAGACTTCTCATTTTGAATTAATTCAGGTCATTACACTGAGTAATTTTTTCTTTGGATGAGACATTACCTGTGCATGCAGGAACTTCTTTGGACTCTGCAGAATTGGGATGTGTGAGCATCCCCCCTGCTCAGCACAGATGCCTGGACAATTCAGGATGAACCACATCGGCACATCAGCCTTTAGGAAAGCCTCTGCAGACTATGGACAAGCCAGGGAGCCACATACAGGATCGGCACTTGCATGTCCTGAGAACAAATTTCTAAAGCTAAGAACTGACTTGCCTTTCGTCTTCATGAACCGCAGAACAGGCATTTCAACTGTTGAGCTGAACTGCTGTGAAGACAAAAAAGATCCAAAGAGATGATTAATCTTTCCCTCTCAGATACCTGCAAGTCACATAATGGACTTCCTTTGATTTTCCAAGTTATAGTTTTCAGCATCAAGTGCCTGTCTGATCCTGCAGACACTCTGCCAGAGAGATCTGAACGAGAGAGGAAAAGCTCCTTTAAGTTGCAAACATGCTGTTCAGTGGTTTAAACACCAAGTCCCAATGCCAGCCCCATAGATCCTGCACAAACAAAACATGCACTGATGTCAAGGAGTCTGTTGGGGTAGGGCCTGCAGAATCACAGCCTCTGCACTGGCATTGTGTTTCAGGAGGAAAGAAACTGCACCAAGTTCTTGTCATATGCACTTCATAATTCTTATCAGGCAGAAGGACACTAAATCCAGCTCAGTCAAAGAACAATAAGCTGTTTATTGCTTTTGAAACATAAGAATTTCCTTTCCTGGATCTATTTATTGCCCTTCTTCCTCCTCTA
The DNA here is from genome assembly GCA_013389825.1 of Crypturellus undulatus. Taxonomy (NCBI): domain Eukaryota; kingdom Metazoa; phylum Chordata; class Aves; order Tinamiformes; family Tinamidae; genus Crypturellus; species Crypturellus undulatus. Next base: position 68,111 of record VWPW01022587.1, read on the forward strand.
TTGAAAGAATAGCCTAGCCCAGTCAAGAAAAATTGGCAGAAGATGGTATCAGCAATAAAATATGTGCCTGCCAGTCAATTAATTGTTTGCAATTTAACTTGCAGAGCAGTCATCTTCAGTCCAATAGGAATGTTCTTTCTGAAATCTTTTTATTAAAAATTGGAGCAAATGTAATAGAAAGAGCGGCCTCCTGTGCAGTGAAGTACACACTCAGGAGACACTTGTCACTGCATAGCTGCATCTCTGCTGCACACAGACACAGAAGGAAAGCTGAGGAGTTATTCATATGTGCAGGAGTGGCAGGGCCTCGGCAGAGCCTCGATTTGCCTTTTCTCCCTGCACGCATACACTGGAAGTTGCTGTGATGGGGCAAGGGCAGGTTCCTGTCCTCCTGAAAGCCAGCAAGAACTGTTTTTTTCTGTGCTTCTCCTAGCCACTCTTTGAGGAGAGCTAATAGTAGAGGCAAAATCTAATCTTACTTGGACCTTGCAAACATGAGAAGACCCAGGTTACCTCATTTGCTTTCAGTCTATTTGTGTTCCCCTGATGGCATGAGGAAACCCACTGTCCACTGTTATCAAATGAGAACTGGTATGGCCAGAGGCAATCCTAGCTATTGCCAGGAGAGCTTCCTCCAGTACCAGACATGCTCCAACCTGGCAGAGGAGCTGTGGAGGGAGGAGATGTCAGAATTGGCCTGTGCTCTACTTAATAATATCAAGTGTCTGGTCCAGGGGGGACCGTGACCTACTCAGTGTCTGGGGCTTTGTCTCTGTACTACAGTGCGAAAATACTCTTAGGAGTGAACACAAATGCTGGAACAACATCAACGTGAGCCAGCTGTACTGCTGACATGAAACCCTAGAGCACACCTTGCATTTTCCAGTAGACTTTAGGGTTTACTGCTCTGCAGCTTGGTCGATCCCTGGTAGTCTCTGCTGCAGCCTTGTAGCCCATCTCTCCTTGTGTTTGCACTACAAGGCCTGTGTGAGGGGGAAGGAAACAGCCTGGGCTCCTTCCTAGAGGTAGCTGTGTTCCCTGTGAAGGATAGACAGCATTTGTAGCCGTCTGACTTCTAGCTGGAGGCAGGCTGCCTACAGAGAAATCAACACAGGCCTCAAACTGAGTTTCCAGATTGCTCCAGGTTTCAGCCTGCTCCCAAAGTACAGGAGTAGCACAATAACTCACCTGTTGGTTTAGCCCAAGGTAGTGAGCAAATTCAAAATCCGTATACAGGTTCCCTGAAAGCTGATATTCCTTGTCTGGGAGCATGGGGATCATGGCCAGCTAAAAGAAACGATGGGCCCATACTGAGAAAGCCCTTGCCTACCCGCAGTGTGATGCACACAGAGTCCAACACGCCACAGAACTATGTTACTGCAGATATGGGAATGCTCTGTACATCATAATGTAAACTGTGATTATTCTCTTAAAGAAAAAATTGTAACTAAATTCTAAAACTCTAATTCTCATACCCTAAATTTTAAACAGATGGTCAAATCACCTAAGAGTTGCAGGAGGGGTGTTCAAAGGAACTAGAATATACAGTCTCACCACAACTGCATTGTATTAATGTGGAAATAGAAAGTAGTTGAGTGTACTTAAAAAATGTTACTGAAAAATACCATTATCTAGCAATATTTTATATGAAGCAGGACTGCAGAATAAAGATACAATATGTTATTTTCTTTTGGCAAGTAAACAGCAACTTTTTTTTTTCTATTTTAGGGTTACTTTGCATGAAAAGGAGAACTTTATGAATGCTGAAAACCTGGGAATAGTGTTTGGGCCTACTTTAATGAGACCTCCAGAGGACAGTACCCTTGCTACTCTGAATGACATGCGGTACCAGAAGTTAATCGTGCAAATTTTAATAGAAAATGAAGATGTTCTCTTTTAGACCAATAGAGACATATCTTCATAGCCATTTATTTTGAAACAGTTAGTTTGAAGGAAAAATACATTTCTTAATGATTTTTAAAAAATAAAGGAAAAGTTCCTTGGCTGCACTTCAATTTCTGCAAAGTTGCAGATAAATGCCAAAATGCTTAGGGAAAGCCTATGTCTCATAGACATATGCCTCTTTGTAGAAGGGAAAAAAGGTCAGAAAAAATCCTCTTACCTTGTATCTTTTGCCTTGCCTCAGATGTATATTTGTTTTGAGAAGTTGCAAACAATTTTATTGTTAACTTATTAAGAAACACAAAACGTATTTTAATATGGCTAGAGAAGCAAAAAGGTACTTAATCAGTGTTACTTGTATACAGCTATACATTTTCCCTTGCCATAAGACATAATTATATATGTCAATTGTGAAACAGAACCTATATTATAAAGATATTTTTACTTTACCTAGCTGAAAGAATGGCATTTTATTTTAGCAAACTATAAACCAATGCGGTGCATTGATTATTTTCCACATAATTCTCTCCTGCATTTTTGCTATGATATATTGAAAACAATTACCACTAATGCAGTATTACCCTGACATACCTCTTTTATTGCAAATGTTGTAAAGGAGAATTATTTTCCTGTATGTATTCCAACTTTCTTTAGGTTTCTTTCTTTATATTTTAGGCACTGGCGTTCTAAGATTGTATAGTACACTTTTAGCCATTTGCTATTTCTGAAAATGTATTTTGTCTATTTTTTTTTTCTTTTTTTATTTGCTCCCATGTCAAGTATGGTATTGAGAATTTTCGAAAGTCCTGGTGGTAGTATCAGTTTCACATGCCAGATTTTTATTGGATTGCAGTAATATGTAAGTTAGGTGATGCTGGGACACTGGATATTTTCTGGCCTTGTTGAAAAGTTAGCACTTTTTTGGGTTAATTATGAAGGATTTTTTTTCTGTAAAAATCAAGCTATGTTTTGTCATGTTTCTGTATTTATAAACGTACAGTAAAACTGCTGGAAATGTAGGTATTTCTCTTGAATGTGTTTCCTGATGGTTTAAAAAAAAAACAAGAATGTGTAAGAAATGTGGGAGTTGGTAAATTTAATTATTACCAAATTTTAATATGTTTCTCCCCTCACAAACATTGATCTACAGAGTTCATTGTCTAACTGCAACTTATTCCTAATGTTAAAACTTTCTCAGCATGAGATGTTTCTGCAAGCATAGCAAATCAGCATACTTTACTACCAAACTCAATTTCCAATACAAAGAAGTATATAATAATCCCTCATCTTGATCGTTTGAATCATATGCTTGGTAACTCAGTGATGCAGTTTCCTGAATTATTTCAGGGAGCACTTGTTTCTATTCAAATTGAAAAATATGTGTAACTATGATAATGAAGGGAGGTGAAGGGTATTACTGTAAATTTGTTGTCTTCTAGAGAAATAACTAAGGGCTAGATAGATTAATCCTGACTGCAGAGCAAATGCTAAATAGTCTGAGTACCCAATACTTCTATAGATCCTCCTGAATTGTACAGGACTATTTGTTGTAGGTTATGTACTACTTAATACTGTCATAAAAATGATCTGGAAATGGTTTTATTTTGTGAAGTGAAATATGCTTTGTAATTTATGATAGTGTAAATGGAAGGAAAATCCCATTAAATGTGTTAAAAAGTTCTGGTGTCTGTTACTCTGACCACATGGCAAACTGCCAAAAGAAAATCAGTGCTAAATACTGTCTTGACATTGCTGGAAAGTTCCTTACTTGGAAAACTTAAAAATAGTTTTACTGAAGGTCAGCAGTTTGAAAATGGTACTTAGATATTCACACTACCACAACCAAGTCTATAAACACTTTTCTTTACTGAGGTCATTCTGAACCACCGCTCTGTAAAATTTTAAGCAAGCAAAGAATCAAAACATCAATCCAATGAATTCTATACTGTTGAAGACACAAGGTTATCATAGCAGTTTTACACTTCCTTGAGTGCAGACATTTGACTGACAGTGATTTTCATTTTTTTCTATTCAGCTCAATGATTTGTTGATTTTTACAAGTGGTTTACTCAAATATTGGAACTGTACTTGAGTATCATTTTTGGTTTTGCAGAAAGATGTATAAGTTTATGCCACTGTGTTTCTGTTTGTCCCTTTCCCTGTAGCAAATTGGTACTTTTGACATATTTCAGTGTGGGGCCCTTTTCACATGTCCCATCCCAAGGGTTCAATGACTGTACAAAATACTATGTCCAGAAGCACCCATATAAAGTGTCCATGGAGGGCAGAAGGTTCTAATCTGTTCGCCAGAGAAAATGGTTGATCTGCACCTTAGACCACATATATCACATGAACTGTCAATACTTGTCTCAGGTAACTAACAGGGAGTGGACGTCCTTACTGTGGAAGTAAAAGGATCTCATCCCCTCCGTAGCTCGTTAGCGCTGCCTTGTGCTGCACACGCTTCGTCTCCAGTGACAGACCTACTGTGGCTGTCGCGGCTGCCCCTGCGGGTGAGCAGCAGCTCTGAGATCTGGCTGGGGAGCTTTGTCTGTAAAACAGACTGTGTGCTAATGTAAAAGGCAAAGCGTGTTTATCCTTAATGCAAGCCTACAAACCCGTACACAGGAACCTGTTGTGTCTGACTGCATTATACCAGCTCTTCTCTTTTCCTTCAGAGTATTCAGTAGAATATCCTGTCTTACCTCTCTCCAGGCACTGCTAGAGAGGAGAAAGAGCCATGTGAAAGGTGGTCCAGGAAGTTGGGCTGTAGCTTGTATAACTTCCCCTGTAGGTCACTTCACCTGAAATGACACTGGAGGCAGGTGAAATCTCTTCACGTGACTGTCCTTGAGCCCATTTGGCTGCAGGTGAATATTAGGCATGACTTTTGCTCCTCACCAGGTACTTGAGAGGCCTTTCCTAGTGTGCTGTAGCCTTGGCAGGGCCATGCTGCAGCCATCGCACGTGCTGCGCCGTGCCGTCCAGCTAGCCCCGTCCCCTGGCACGCAGCCGCTGTTCTGTGCCTGCGACGTCCAGTCCTCAATGCTGCCAGGGTCATAGCACTTCCCTCGCATAAAGCCAAAGCATTTTAGCCATGCTTAGTAAAACATTACATAAGATAATGATTTGTAAGGTAATAATTGCTGTAAGTGCCATGAAAACAGCTGAAGGCCCTTCTTTACCCAGAGTTTCTGTGAGGCTTATTGCTGGCAGATTTAAATAGTTTGAACTGCAGGTAACAATCATGAAAAACTCCCTCTCAAAAAAAAGTTCCATGAAAAGCAGTGTGGTCTGCTTTTCATGAGACTGTATTCCACACATGACAAATCCTAGCTGTGCTATCTCCCTCATGCCCACAGTAGGAATACACAGTTCTCCTTACCCCAATTCCTTAGCCCCACTGCTGCATGGCTTGTAAGCACCACGCTGGAGAAGAGACAGCATATGCTGTGTCTGGCTCCAAAATGTGTGTGTACTGAGGAGGCAGCTGGTAGACAAAACTGAACAAGGAGCTGTTGAAGGCTTTCCTCTGTTGCAACATTGATTTGAAGCTCCTCGACTGAGACACCAGTTGTGAAACTTAATTACCTCTCTCCTGCTGTCAGATATCATTGCAGTTTAACAAAGGATTCAAACGCTACTGGGGAAAGAGGAGAATTTACAGGAAAAATAAAATAAAAGAGAAAAAGAGTGTAGGTGCATATATTTTGTTTACTAAGAAAAAGATTTTTCAATGATTGCAGAGACAGCCTTGTGCTTTACTCTACTTCCCTGTGTGATTTCTCTGGTGGCAGTTTAAACTACCGGACGGGTGTAACAGAGCACAAATTGATTAAATTGGTACCACATTCATTTTAGTACTAGTTACTAAGCAAGAGGTAAGAGAGCAGTTTCCTATAAACTCAATAGTCTTTGAGCTGCCACATCACTTGAGATTAATGGAGTCAGATCTGCAGAACTTTAGCTGAGACCCAGGGAAAGAATCTGTATCATGTTTAGGATCTCTTCTGAAACAAGCTGCACGAGGAAATACCCAAGTTGTGCATCATGCCAAATTTAGGATGGAGAAGGGAAAAGGGATTATGAATATAGCACTTGGCAGAACTCAGGTCTTACTAAGACCTCCAGAAAGATCCTGAGAGTGCCTGGGCAATACACATCTGGGCTAAAAGGAAACTTAAAGACACGTGGCACAAAGGGGAGAAAGAGAATGTAGATATAGAGAAGGATTTGCAGAGCAGCTGGAGTGGCTACAGCATTTCCCTGCATGTTAGACTCTCCCAGCCTGTACAATAGGCCACACAGTAAGAGCTTCACTGGCCTCTTTCTTAATTCGTTGACAAGTACGGACTTGAGGTCCGAAGAAAATGGAGAAAGATCTACTGCTCATAGACCCCGCTACTGATAAACAGGAATTGTTGAAGACGCTGACTAGGAAGGTAATTCAGAAACACTTACAAACTGAGAAGAATGCCCTCAAACTGGATCATCAAAGCAGGACTATATTGCTGTAGCCCCTACAGCTAACTAAAGGTAATGAAGAGACTATAGGGCCCATTGAGATAAGAAGAGGGAGGGAGTCAAGGCATCTTACGTTCTTTAAATTGAATTCCTTGAGAGAAGACTATGGTTAAGATTACAAAATCTGAAGTCTGAAGAACTCAGTTGCTAAATGCTCTAGGGCCTGCAGGTATAGGAAGTCAGTGAGCCTTACTAGGAGGCCATACTTAATATTCTCTTCCACTGTAAGGCATGGTCTTTTGGTTATAATTATGCTGATGTTACACTGAGAACCAGGATCTGAGAGTCCAAAACCTGAAGGATCTGGGGATTTTGTTTGTTTGCTTGTTTGTTTGTTTTTGCTGGAAATTGTAAGAACTGCAGTTAGGAAGAAGTTTGAGTCAAGTGGGGCCAGTGCTTTGTAATTATGAGCAACTGGTTATAAGCAGAGATGCTGTCAGGGTTCAGTTTACAGTAGAGCTTGGAAATTGAACACGTCAGCAGCCAACCTGATTACTGGAAGCTGGGAAGTTGCGTTATTGCAGGGCTCTGGAGGGCCTGATGATGTGGAAAGAAGGCTGGAGCTGAGAGAGGGGCTCAGCATATTCCCTCTTTTCTCAAAAACATGAGACATTTGTTATCACTAAGATGCAGGTTGGAATGATGGTTAGGATTAGTGCTATCTGCTCTATCTAGAGATCACAGCTGGCTGCTGCAGGCCTGAGTAGCTGGCCATGGTCATTGAAAATGCCTTTTTTGCAGCCCTGCAACAGAGAGTGCATGGGTATGGTCCAATATGCATGAAGATCCAAACTCGCTATCACATGCTGCTGCTCACATGAGAAAGGATGCTGGTGTTCATATGTATATGTATATGTATGGTGCTCATATACCCCATATGTTCCTATGTCGGCACATGCCCCACATCTAAAGCACAGTAATGGTGAGGATTAGGTGAGGAATCCTAGTCTTGAAGAACTTGTTTTGTTACTGGATGTACTGGCTACTGCAAGGCCATCAGTGTTAGAAATACAGCCTGGGTCAATAAAGGCCAGTGATTTATGAGATTTCTTTTTGTTGTAGCTGGAGATGTAAGTCTCACAGTTATAATTAAGGTAAGAATTAGGTTTGGACTTTGGAAATATTAGAACTGCAGTGCGCTGGTTTCAATAATTACCATCTCTACCTAAGTGTGGTCTGGGCAAAGGATTCTATATCTGGATAAACTGTTTTTTTTTTTCCCCAAGATCTGCAGGATACTGGTGTCAACAGCCACAAATGCCTTTATTTTTCTGTTTTACTGTAGGAATGGGCCCTTAGTTCTATCTCCAGATATTATAAGGATGAGAGATAAGATGAGGTTTAGAATTCAAGACTCAGAGAGCTGAAGAATTGAGGTTGCCGCTGGATATACAGACTTCAGAAAAGGGCTCTTGCTGCCAGGGGCCCGAACTCTTCTGTTTTTTCCTTCTGTGGAGGTTAATTCACTGGGTACAAGGCAAGGCTGCTGGCTGCTCGGGAGCTGAAAGTTTGCAGAGCTATGTTTTAATGCAGGCTGTTGCAGGGCCTGCAGAATCAGGGTCAGTGCTGACAGCTTATACTCTTACGCTGTGCTGAAAGGCACCAGTGCTTTATGGTCTCTTTGATCAAGCTCCAGGTCTTGATTATAGGCATGGCTATTTTGAGGATAAAGTTTCAGAATCCGCAGTGTTCTGAGTCAAATTTACTCATGAAGTTGAAGTTACCTGCAAACTGGCATGAGCATGAGCATGAAAGCAAGTGTTATGTTCCACTGAAGGGCTAGCTCCCTTCATAAAGCCAATGTTACGGTTTGTGTAAGGATATTGTTTGGGGTAGTGCTGCGGGCAGAATTAGGGAAATTAAGACTACATCTGGGTGCAAAGCAAGGCCAGGAACTTCTACCATGCCAAACAGTGCAGACTGGCCATAGCCACACTGCTACTTTACACACCACTCTTGTTACCTGTGGCCTTTTAGAAAGTCTTTTTTTCCAGAGGGCCTCCATCCAAAAACTGTGATGTGGTGCCTGAATTAACATGAAGGCTGTGTTCCAGCCCAGCAAACCCATTTTCATACCCTAAGGCTGAGATGTTATAATACATGTCCTAGACTGTAATATAAGCAGCAGTGATAGCTAAAGCGCCTGAGGAGGCAAAGATCTGTTGCTGTAACGCCTGAGGACTATGGAGGGAAACAAACTGGTGTAGCTGTGCCCGTTTACCTAGAGGGAAAATATCTCACAGCTTTTACAGCCCCCAAATCATGCCTGGATGTTGGGTGTTAATTGACAAAACAGTCAAAATCATGCCAGGGAGTCTCACCACGTAGCATTCAAAGTCCCTCCCTGGTTTTAGCCTTTTGGGCCCTACAGACATTGTCAGTTCAGTGAAACACTGCATTTCTTAAAGGATGGGGCAGCTTCATAGCATTTAAGAAGTAGCTTGCTGTCAACAGAGAAAATGTTCTTCAATTTTACTAAAGGGTTGCAGTCCATCACTATCGTAATTTTCCAACACTGCAGTGCTAGTAGCTCTTGCAGCACCTCAAAACTCAAGCTTCAGAAATTATTGCTGGTTTCTTCAGAGTAGGCAACACGATGTGGATGGGAACCTATTCTTCAAGTGGCCTTTACTGTAAGCAGGGGTCACTTGTCTGTTACTGATCTTAGCTGCTGTTAGTATCAGCGTTAAAGTTACTATGAGGTTTTGGGAATGGAAAGGTACGTAGGGATGGGCCCCTCTATAATTAGGTAAGGGATATGGCTTAGTAATTTGAAGTTTCGCAAGTGCATTTTCAGACTGGATGCTGTCGGGTCTCCAAAGTTTGGAAAAACTATGGTGGGAAAAGCAGCAAACAAAACTTTTTTTTCCACTGCAGTTAGTTTACTTGTTCCAAGTAAGGTTAGTCTGACAGTGACACTAAAGCTTTAGCATTTAGGAATCTAAATCTAAATTTAGATCTTTTAGATCAAAATCTAAAACCTCAGTTTACTTCTGAATTGTGGAGAGCCTGCAGAATTATGAAAGGACCTGGTGTCAATACCACCAACCCAAATCCAAAGCAGCACACTGCAATATAAAGGAAGAGGCTCTACAGAATTTTGGGGCTGTCTGCTAATATTCTGCACATCTACCCTAGCTGGAACTACAGAACTCCACTATTTTTCGTCCTCCTTTTCCTGCAAAGAAAGGCATAAGTGGAGTAATTAAATACTTATTTAAGTGCTTGTTAAATGAAAATAGTACCTGACTTCCAGGCATTGAAAGAAATGAGAAAGAACTTCTTTCCTGTGAGGGTGACAGATCCCTGGAACAGGCTGCCCAGAGAGGCTGTGGAGTCTCCTTCTCTGAAGATCTTAAAAACCCACCTGGATGTCACCCTGTGACACATACTTTAGGTGTCCCTGCTGGAGCAGGCGGTTGGACTAAATGATCTCTAGAGGTCCCTTCCAACCTTAACCATTCTGTGATTCAGTGAAACAGGTAGTGGATTATTTTCCTTTCCTTTTTATAACAGTTTTGTGACAGTATGTATCCTGAAGGAGTGCAGCACTGCAATAAGGAGGACAGGGTCAGAACATACATTTTCATTTCTAAGGTTGTTTTTATATAAACACTCACCTTTGTGACAATCTTGTGTAAGAGTATGTTCTGACTGATTTGCAGCAGTGACTTCCAAATGCCAAGCAAGGTTTGCTGCTCTCCTGCCTGCCACACACACATAGAGTTAATGTCCACCCACACATACACGCTGTCTCTCACAAGACTTTCCAAGCTGTGTCTCCTTTTAGCAGACACTTCTTCCAGGCAAGTGTCAGCAAGGACAAATCTCTTTCACTGAAGAATTCTTAGAAACAGATTGATCTGACCTGATGGTGATTTGATACAAGTCTGGCATTAGTTATCTCAACTGAGAGGTGAGGTCTGTGGTAATGAGAGTAATATAAACAAGTAATATGGTGGCAAATATTTTATATAAGCCTATAACCAGAGCGGAAGCTATAAAACTCAATGAAGCTTTCAGCAATAATGTTTTGCAGAAAATACATATAATAATAACTCTTCTCTGTAAAATCCTCTTCCCACAGGCACTTTCCTGGGATAAGACCAGGAGAAATGTGGTTCTTTTTCTCCGTAGATACAAATGTGCGTACCACAGCAGTAGTTAATGCTCACTGAGGGAAACTTGGGCCTGTGCTTTGCTGACAGCTCTGACCTAAGAGAATCTAATCTCCTGCTGCTATAGTCTCAGGAAATGCTAGTTGCTTACTTTTTAGGATGCAATATAAAGGTCATCGCTTCTCATTGGAAGTTACTGGTTTATTCCACAGGGTAGAGATTTTGTTGCTGATATCTGTTAAAAATGAGATTTTTTTGTGTACTTGTATGCATGTGTGTATGCACACTTCCCTTTCCAAAACCCTTTGTAGTTGAAGGGAGCATTTTAGGGAGTAATACAAGCACACACCTTGGCTACTGTCACTCAGGAACCTCTATTCACCAAGCTCCACATGCCTTATCTTTATGGGCCACAACCAGTAGAGCTTGATCAGCAAATGAAGTTGGAATACCCATTTTTTTCACAAGCTCTTCCAATAGATCTTGAAAAAATAAATTGTGGCTGATCAGTAAGGTGTTAGGAACCAAAAGATTTCTTCATGACATATTTATCCAATGGAATAAATCATTATTTTTAACCCAAAGTTAAGGCTTATATAAGAAACTCTTACTTCTCCTTTCTGGGTGAATAAAAAAGGCGCAGACATTTCTATGTCCACATGTCCACCATTAGACAACAATTCAAAATCCCAATTCCAAGACAGTTCCACTACAATATTAGATTGTACTTTTTCTTAGCAAGTCAGCTCTGTTTGCTTTTTAAAGATTCATAGTTAAAGACAATAAATTTTGTTCAAAGCTACAAAACATCTATCATGCACAAAGGAAATATATGTTAAATGACTTGGTATCTTGGTATCTGATCTTGTTACAGCAATGTACAATCACAACCCTGCACCTACTGATTGTAACCCTGTATTTTGTTATAAACTTGCGGTATTGCCCTACTTGAACTAACCTGTAAGCCTTTCTCCTCCTTCCCGTCTTTTTCAGGGATACTTTTCATCCATCCTGTCAATGACACATTTGCCAATGAAAGCCAAACAATGTTTTGTGCCCCAGTGAGGGTAGACAGATTTGGCTTAATCTGCAGCTAATTTCTTCTCTGTTACGTGAAAGAATATTTCAGCCGACATTGTGGCCAGATCTGTATGTGGCACCCCTGGAGCTCACGCGGAGCTCGCTGGAGGACTAAGAGCGTAGATCTGGGCACGTTTGCTCGCGCAGGGAACGGGCGGACGAGACCTGCGAGTCCGCCCCGTGCTCGCGCGGCCGCCTGCCCGCCGGCCTGGCTGACGGCCAACGGTCACCGCCAACGGCCAACGGCCAGCGGGCCCGCCCACACCTGCCGCGCGGACCAATGGGGCGCGGGGCGGGCCGCGCGCGGGCCAATGGGGCGCGGG
>VWPW01022587.1:80861-113771 GCA_013389825.1 Crypturellus undulatus
GGGGCGAGTAAGGCGAGCGGGGCCGGCCCCCCGCGCGCTCCGCCCCAGCGGGGCCTGCGGCGCGTCCCGCGCCCGGCCTGGCCTCGCGTGACGAGCAGAGGCGTCGAGGCGGCCCCGGCAGAGCAGCGTGGTCGACAGCGAGCTGCGGAACGAGGCCTGCAGGGAGACGAGGACGTCGTGCGCGGCGCTGCACGAGCAACGCCCGGAGCGAGCCCGAGAACTGTGGGAGGATGTGGTTGCCTTAACGGTGATAACGATAGCAGCCCCCTCGCTGTGCTGTGGTGAGCGGACGCGGAGGTGCCTCCCGGGGCTGACGGGGACCCCTGTGCCTTCCCCAGCCATCCCTGTGAGCAGCCTGGCTGCTGCACCGAGCTGTTCCGGAGTCTCTCCACGCTCCCACCGTGGGGACGGTTTGTTTACTGCTCTCAGACACTGCCTCCTGAAGGAAGGGGGGACGAAGTGCTCTTATCTAATTTCAAGGCCAAGAACCTCCAGCGGTGCCTTAGCTCTGCAACAATCGTGTGCCTGTCCTACTGCTAGCAGTACACTGGTAAATGAATGCTGCTGCATTCAGGGAGTCATAAGAGAGGTATTGTAAGGGACAGGTATGTGGATTCTCCCATGCATCGCATTGCATTTAAATATGCAAAAGGTGAAACTGTATTTTTTTCCCCTTCTTTTTACTGTGTAATTATAAGTAGATGTTTCGGAGGTTAATGCCCTGTAGTTCTGTTACAGAAAGACTGGTTGCTATCTAACAATTCTGCTTATTTACCCAAGGAACACATGATTCTTGCCTAATTGGTGGTACTGCTAAAATGAAGTTCAGCCAAAGAAAGGCAGTGATAAAATGCAGAGAGAGCAGAAACCCTGACAAGGATGGACAGAGTTGTTCTTTAAATGTGGACAGACGCTTTGGCACCGCTGGAAGGGCACATAAATGTTTATTGTGTGCAAGGATTGTGAAGGGAGGTTCAAGACTCCCAAGATTTCTTTCTGTAGCAACCCAGTATGCTTTAACTGGGACAGCCAGCTGCTCTTTGTAATGACTCTTGGATTTTGGGACACAGTGTAAATTATAAGCCAGATTTGTACTGGTGATGTGCCTTACAGAGCAAAATATTTAGCTATTACATGTTTCTTGATAATGTTTATTTATTGTATAATGTATTCGCACTGTATATTGTTAAAATGGTTTTAGAGCTGCTTTTGGGAAGGGGGAAGACAACACTGCGTAGTGGCCAGGACTGGAAGTTACTGACTAACAGTCGAGTATTGGGCAGTGCTGATTTTTGTTTATTTGTAACTTGTGAGCTATGGTCATTCTCGAATTAGTGGCCTGAAAGGACAAAAGACATGAGAAGGACATCCCAGGAGAAAATACAAATGGACCATCACTGACAGTCATTGAAAAATAAAATATTAAACCAGTAATGACTATAGGGCAAATGCCCGATGGATCATAGTGTCTAGCAGTGTATAATGAACTTTGAAAACTCCTGTGTGCTAAACTAAGACAACCTGGCTGGATTAGGTACTTAACAATCCTTCCCTCGGCTACTTCCTCAGACCAAAGACCTTTGTTAAACCAGAGGACAAAGAAACTATCATCAAAAATCTATTTCCATAAAAGATGTTTTCCACCCGATGTGTAGACATATGCTTTTGCCTTTCTTTTAACTAAAACCATGGAGCCCTAATTGCTTTCAGAGTGCCCCTTTATGCTCCTGACCAGGCACTGGCTTAAGTCTGATTAAGGCAGGGCGAAGGGAAGGGAGGGCACTGCGCTCAGCTGCCCCGTCCCAGCCTCCTCACAGACACTCTTGCTCCAAGGAACCTGCTCAGTCCAGGGGGATCAGAGTTCCTTCTGGGGAGAAGCAGCAAAGGGAAGAAACTCAGTCATGAAGGGATGTGAAGGAGAAAACGAAGAAGTTAAAAGCTTGGAATAGACAGATGAGCAAATAACCTTACTTCAGCAATAGCTAGTCTAGAGAGAAAAGGCAGAAGGAGGTGGCTTTGCTGCCAGAGCTCTAATGATGCCTTTGGAGCCCATGTTCACTCTTACGGGGCTGGGGGGGAAGGAAGTGATAGAGTGATATTTCTCTATCAATTACTTTTTATTTTCTTTCTCCAAAGCAGAAAAACAGGTAAGCAACTACTGTGCACATTGTACTGGCAAAATGTGTTTTTTGCTTGAGTCAGATCTTAACTATCCAGAGGCCTTAGTGTTTTATAAAACTCACACATGCCCTTTTTGAACTCTTAATCCTTAACACTGTTGTGAAAAAAGTAGTCCTTCCTCTCTCCTGTTCTTCCAAGCTGCCGTTTCTGGAGTGAACATGTACCTGTTTCTTAGGTTCACTGGCTGAAAGCCTCTCCCTGCACACAAGATCCCTCCACATTACAGTGGTGGTTCACGTGGTTGCCACTAAGATTCCGTAACGGTACTGGTTAGTGTGTGGGTTAAGTGTTGGCCATATGTTAAAATTCCGGATATGGGACTTGGAGCTTGGAAATTTGGCTAGAGCCTGAAGTCAATAAATACATTTTTAAAATGTCTTGATAGGAGCCATCCTCCATCTTTATCCTGACCTTGAGCTGTGGGAAGGAGAAGTAATTCTACCTTACTGCTCAGTCAAATCCTTGCTTCAATGAATTTGATAGCAGCTACTGAAAAACTAGATCCATGAGAAAGAAGCTGAGTGCCGGCTCTCACTTTGCAGCCTCTGTGCATGCGCCGTGCAGCAGGATCTTTAGGTTAGTGCTGCCCTGCGCCAGGCAGCGAGAAGACAGGCGTCCCCCTGGCCATCCCCAGCTTGTATCGCAGAGGCGCTCCTCGTTCCTTAATTTGAGCATCAGATGCAGCCTGAAGTGGTCTGTGTGCATGTGGATGAATTAAGCTGGTACACAAAAATACACCTTTTACAGAGTGTCTTATTTTTTGCATCCTTTAAGTAAAGAAAGGTCAATCTTCCATATTGGAGAACTCTTGTTCAGATATTACAGTGCATTTCTTTACCTTGAATTATTCAAGGACTGTCAGCAGTTTTCATGTAGGTATTTTTCTCATGTCCTTCATAAATGTCATATGTAAGAAAGTAGGCTCAGGAAGTGGGCTGCCTTTCTGAGAAAGGACTTGCTGTTTGTTTTTAAAAAGAAACAGTGCAATGTTCACAAAATTAATAGAAGAGCTTTCAGCTAAGTTAATTGAAATGAAATTCTCTTAATATTATTCCAAATTACTACCAAGGATTGCACCTTAAAAAAAAATGGTTTGTGGCAAAAATAAATATTTAGTAAACAGAGTGAACTTTCCAAATACACTTGCAGACTATATGCCTGTCTGTTCCTGCTCTTGCCTGGGCTAAAAATAAATCCCTGGGTAACTGTCTGGTGAATCATTCCCTGCTATTGTAGGCTCAACAGTTAGGTACTCAACAAAGATTATAGGGGCAAGAAACCTGCAGCAGCACCTGCAGAAAACGATCCTAAATTGGAAACTCTGGAATAAGTGTCTTGAATGCCTCTAACCCTGTAGCTGTTTAATAAGACTCTTGGCATGAGATGTTTTGTCAAAATATGTCTTAAGCTGAACTGTGAGAAAGGAGAAAGGGCTACTTACTTATGGTCTTTACTGTTTTGTTCAAAGCTCTGTCTTCAATACAGTAACGATAGTTTTATATTTGAAATGTCAATTCCTGTATCTCTTAGCAAGATGAACTAAATGCCACCTAGACATTCGACAGAGGAGCTTGATGTCTTATAAGGGTTAAAATGTGAAAGCCAGAACTCACAACCTTGGCCTGAACAGTGCATCTGGATGCTTCACTTTAGAGTCCATTTTTATTTTAGTTCATTAAAATTAGAACAATTCAAACATCTGATACTTAATTGGAAATGTAGGTGCAAACTGGAAACTCATTTTTGTAACCTTTAGGGATCCTGCCTGATGTGGTAAAATAGAGAAAACCCCAACATAGTATTTTCCAAGATTTTTTTTTTCAAGGGATTAGTGAGAGAAGTACTCTCTAGAGTAATACTTAGCTCCATATGATTGCATCATTAAGAAAAACAAATCTTTCCCCCCTCATCTCTAATTTATTGTAAATAGGATGGGGCCTGCTGATTGGGACTTTCAGAATAAAGCAAAGAGTTGCTCACTGCTCAGATCTGCCAGATCAGAAATGAGCTAGAGTGCTCTGCATCTGTTTTGGCCGTAATGATGCCTCTGAAATTCCCAAAGAACACAGAGAAACAATATTTGGATGTTTCCTTCAACTAAAGCATATTGATTAGCAGTTGCAGCTTAAGATTTTGATTTACTGCCCACTTTATCTGGATAAAGCAATATAACAACAGATAATAAGTGTTTGGGGACTACAAATGGCTTTCTGTAATAGCTGTAAGGCCTTTTTTTACATGAACAAATGTAGTTCTGGTGAACTATCCTCATCAGAGTTAAATGTCATGTTTCATAGGAATAAAAATGATTACAATTTTGTTTCCAGGGCATTAGTTATCAGACTATCAGATGTTTTAAAATATACAGAGGTTTGCAGACCCTGGAAGTAGACTTGATGAATTTTCCACTGCTTGCAGCTCCTCATGTGTTTTGGTCTTTCCAATGATGCCAAGTTATTTTTTTTATTGTAATAGTTCCTCCTAACACCAAGTGGATAAAAAGCATGACCTTGCTGATCCCATTGCTGAAAATAAGAACCATACCTATGGTGTCTGTTCAAGTGAAATACTAGAGGCACTACTTATCCTTGTACTTCAGTAGTTCATCTTTTACTTTCCAGTGTTGGCTTCTCATTCCAGTTTGATTTCTTTGCTTAGCCTCCATCTCTAGGTATCTGAGTAGATGAACTGTCGCCAATCGCAGGAGACCTGTCCCACAGCACAACAGTGGGCAGCAGTGGAAGGTCAAGGGAAGAAGAAAGGATGCCACAGATCCATCTCTGCATGTGCTTCTGGGAATGTTCCTACTGAGTGTTACAAACATGAGCTTTCATCTGGCTTCTGGAAATAACCACTGTCTGAGAAACACAGGAGCCTCGCGGTTCGCATGCCCTTGGTTGTGTTAATCTTGAGATGTGCTTTCAGTCACACTTGTTTCCAAAATCACTGTTGGGTTACCTATAACATAAAACAAGAATCCTTCCAACATTGCTTCCCAGAAGTGCAGAGCTCTGCAAGGAGAAGGAGGAGGAGGAGGAGGAAAAAAAGGAAAGAAAGAAAACAAAACCTAAAGAATCATTTTTTTGGCATTTCTGGTTTAAGAGTTCTTTTTTGACATGCAAATACTATAGCAATTTCTTTGCTTGACCCTAAAGTGACTAAAGAAGTAAAATTTATGAAATAGGCACAAGTACAGACTACACAAAGACAGTGTTTTATCCTGGTGTTCTCTTTAGGAGGAGATAAATCCACAAATAGCCATTACACTGGGCACTAGAAGATAGTTTAATTCCTCCTGCAAGGCCAGGAAGCTCTCGTTTGTTCCTGGCACAGCTCTCAACACACTGATATCTCGTACATGAATAAGCCCCCAGGTAATACTTTAGTTATCACAGGTAAGAATTAACATCTGCTGATTTGCAGCTGAAATGGAAAACGACGAGAAAGTGATGAATCCTATTAGAATAGCAAATACTATTGACCATGATTCAAATCACATAAACTTTGGAAGGCTGAAGTCACATTTTAAATCATCTCTTGCATCACTTACTAATATTAGCTTTTATTGTTGCAGTCATTTTCCTTAGCTCATGTGTTTTTGTTTATCTGCTATGATAATGTACCATACAGTTACCTTTGTAATGAGTGACCTCCTCTATCACATATTACTTCTCTAGCTGTATTCATTGGTTTTCTCTTTTTTTCTCTTTTATTATTATTATTTGTATGTGTGTTCTGGAACAGAAATTTTCCTGGATTGTCCTCTGCAAAAGATTTCAATGAAGTCTGAAGATATTCCTATGGCCCTTCTCTCTAAGGTCTTTCTCTCAAATTACTAATAATTGGTTGCAATCGCAGAGAGTCCTGGAGGATTGAGCTTGCCACTGAAAAGTGATGCTTTTATGTCCCTGAAAATAAACATGAATCATCAATACTTTTAAGATAATAAATCAAGATATAGGGCTAAAGTAAAGCTCACGAGTAAGTACCTGAACATCTGATTTGGTCTTGTTGGACACCAGAATTAAATGCAGAAGTCATCTAAGAAAATCAAATTATAATAGACAGTGCCAAGAGGTTCAAATAGTTTCAAACAGTTGAATAGAAAGTGACATGTGAGAGTTTGAACATCACTTACATAAACTTACACATTATTGCAAAACTGCCAATAGACAGTTACTAAAGACACTATCAGCTGTGCCTGGGACATAAAGAGAACTTAAAAACCTAATAAACAAGTCTCGTGGGATTTTTGCTGTATTGGTGGTTCTTGCATGCCACAACTACATGGAAAAATAACTTTGTTGTAACCTGAAACAGGTACTGTTCCAGCACTGTCTAGCATGCAGCTGTGCTAGTGTGTGTCGCGTGATGTAGCTACAGAATTCCATCATGGTCAAAAGTCCATCCTGGCAAAAATAGTATTGAGGTGTCTAATTCCACTTGCTTCAGCAGCATCTCAATACCTTTGTGGGTCAGAGCTTCCATGAAATCTCTTATAAAAGGCAACATAGATACCTGGCACTATTAAGAGCTGTGGAACGATGAGGAAGTTAAAATGATAATTTTGGGGATTATTTACAAAGGCAGCTATAATTAGCTCCACCAGATTTGCATTTTCACACATGCACTTTTTGTTCCATATTTTCGATTGCTTGCGCTGAAGCAGGAAAGCTCCTCTCTCTTCCCCTCCTCGGTAAATTCTTGCCTCCAGCTGCTACTTGATCTTTCCCAGTCTTTGCTCCCAGTCCTTTCTTACAGGAGCTCTCGGGGACTGAGTTTGGCCTCAGGCCCACTGAAATCCTCCCTCTCTTTTTGTCTGTGTTGAGAACAAGGCCAGAAGCTGAAGGCAGTTTCAGGTGCTGAGCTGTGCAGGGTTTCAGTGTTCCTTACCGCTCTGGCCTTTACCTGTTGGGCTTGGGCACCCGGACGGGCGCACCCTCACGCACACAATGCAACCCCCTTTAATTGAGAGCTATTTGAGCTCCTTTTCTTTTAAATGTTTGCTCCAACAAATAGCCGTGGCCAGCAGCAGTCATACGACACCTTTCAAAAGCTGCCAGTCCATGGAGCAGAAAACAACAGAGCAATTTTAACTCCCTTTTAGGTCTGAACCTTCACAGTAAAGATCTACGGCTTGTTCCCAAGGGGGAAAAAAAAAAAAAAGAAGAAAGCAAAAGCTACTGCTATGGAAGGAAACCTGGAGGAGCATATCTTAAATAAGCCCCTTTCTTTGCCAAATCAAAGAGCTAGTTGTGCTTTGGCAGGTGGGAGAAGTGTTGCTGTTGCCTCTTGCTGTGACTGTTTCCCCACCTGCTTTAATTTGCCTTAAGCAGCATGTTAATACTATCATTTGGATATGTTTGCCGGTTGGATTTGAGAAAGGGTGAGGTTGCCCAAAGGCTACACTGTAGAAAGAAACTACAGAAGAGCCATTTTTACTATGTAAAATGAAGCAAATACACTACCCGCTGATGGCACTTACAGAGAGGGATGCCCCTGTCTAAGGACTAAGATTTTTGTTTTCAAAAACTGCCCAGGAAATTCCTGTGAGCGCCCGTTATCTGTAGGGGCAGCTGACGATAGGGGACCCGGCCCTGGTGCCCTATCCCTCCAGGAGGATGAAGGTCCCCAGAGGAACCTGAGGCTCCGCATCTTGGGAGCAGACCCAAAACTGTAGGTAAAGCACAGACTTTTCACTCAAATACTTGTCTTAAGGAAGACACAGACGGCTGTGCGTCAAGCTCTTTTCTGCTGATGGCAGCGTGTGCTCTCTGGGCCATTTTCATGGGTTTTGCTCTAGGTGTTTGCTCTCCATCTAATTGCTGTCTGCTTTGGACTGCTGCCCTATTGCACTCTGCTGCAAGTCTGCACTCAGGCTGCCCAGAGGCTATGGCAAGTATGCCTGCTGATGAAGGGGCCTTGCTCTGGCACATGGATGGAGAAACCTGCCTATCTTACGCACTGGGAAGATCTGTACCCTCAGGTAACGCTCCTGGCAGAGCAAAGATGAATTCCCTGGGGCATGAGAGGAGCATGTCCCAGGATACGTACCCCACTTCCTTGCTAAATGCTTTAAATGTCAGCCTGGGAGTCTGCAGACCAGAACAGGGCCCAGATCTCTAGGCCCGTTTCTGAATGGGCCTCTCCAGCAAGCCAAAAGTCATGTATTATTTCATTTATAACAGACCAAGGACCCTTTACACAAAAAGAGAATGGGTAAGATCTATATCTGTCTGCGTCGATTTTCCTCCCTAGCAAACACCATTTCCAACTGCTGGGGAGGTATATTTTTGCTATATTTTATCTAAAACTAGCGAAATATTCTAGAAATAAATAGATTTTACTGAAAGTGGCTAAATATTTTTGCAGCTCATGTATACTAATTGCTATACAGGAAACACTATATGCTTTGGCATTCCTCCGAATGAAAGCTGCTCAACTAGAAGGGTCGACTTTCTGCTTCTAGGAGTGAATGATTACTTGGCAGGAGTTCGTGTCCTGCAGTGGATCATAAAGCATCTTTAAAATGCCCTGTCATACTTAACAGTTGTGAAAAAAAAAAAAAAAAAATCTCAAGACACGTGGAGGGTGACATGACACACTGCTTTTATACAACAATAAAACTGTCCAATGTTCAAACAATAAAATATTCACTGCAGTACACAGCAATAGAGAATGTCCTTCCTGCCCATTGGAGAGGCTGATGTGAAAACCTTTTTCCCCACATCCTATGGGAGGAACTCATGGATTCTGACTTCTTCCCACAGGAGATTCCCAAATCTGTTGCCCTCAGGGGCCTTATATTTGCTGTCAATGACAGCTTTTACACTCCCATACTGTTTCTAATGCTCTCCAGATTTTGAATTTACCTACAATGGCAAACATTATTGTTTCACCTAAAGCATAACATTAAGATGATTTAGTGTGCCCAGGTAAAGGTTTAGTATATAAGAAGAGCAAGAATTTTAGCTGTACAAGTACAGACATTTAACATTGGCCATTTACATGGTCCTTTTTGCGCGTACATAAAATTGCTTAACATTGGTAATTTCCTGAGCTGGAGTGTACTAGCGTTTTATAATTTATGCTCTTCAGCAGCAGCCTAGCTCTCTTTTTATACCATGGTTTTAAACCCAGGAGCAATCACTAAAAATGCTTCCTTTTCATAGGTACTTCAGCGTCTGATAAAAAAGATTTTTTTTCAAGGAAACTGTAGCTTCCTCTAGAGCAGGGATCATGGCAAGCTGCATGATCCGTGACCAGGAGCTCAAACTCCCCTTCATAAGTTGGCTCTTTCAGTAACTACTGAGGTTTTAACATCTGTGGATTCCGAACCCGAGGCTCAGTCTACTTGCAGAAGTTGTTTTCTCACCCTCTTATCAGTCAGGAAACATGCAGTTTACAAGATTTATTTGTTGGGCCCTGAAAATAGCTGTTGTTATTGATTCTTATTCTTGTTGAGAGTGTATCTTGTGCATGGGATGTCAGCTTTCCATATCACTTAAAGCTTTTGCTCTTGGATACATAATCTTTGCCCTTTGAGGTCTAGAAGGACATGTTGGAATCTCATATTGGTGCTTCAAGGGGAAACATGACCATAAGATTCCAGGAGATCTTAATCAGGCCTTTAATGATGCTAAACATACATACCCTAATACTTATTAGGAACAGGAGTACATATGTTAATCCCTGTGTTTGCAGGCCTTCCTGTTGACACTGGCAACCTGACAAGGGCCACAGCTTTCACATGCCTTCTAAGTCCATCTCCTACCTATTGTCCATAATAATAATAATAAAATAATAATAATTAGGAGGAATAGCTTAATTTAACCCAAAATCAGGAGTGTTGTGTATAATTAAATCAGGAGCAGACCAGGGCTATGCTTTGCCCTCTGAGAGAGGGAGTTAATCTGAAAGGACGTTCTTAGCAAAAATACGTCTTGATGCTCAAGTCATTAAATGCATGAGCATACCAAAAGTGAAGAAACCAAGAGCTTTAAGAAATAACAACTAGTCATCTCTCTACTTCAATATATCAACCTTGTTTTGTCTTAGGCCCGAAGCAATCTCAGTGGGCACCAAACTGGTTTTTAATCTCTCCTTGTCTGCCTTCCCTAATAACTTATCATGTGTTTTTTACTATCCTCTGTTCAGTTTTATGTAGTTTTTAATGGTTAGGTGAAAGGTATTTCATTCTCATTCTCCTTAAGTTGTGATTTTTCTTACCTAAAGGCTTTTTAATTTCCCAGCTTTATGTTTAGAGGAGCCGACTTTTTCACTTTCCAAGGGACTTTGCTTTTTGTTGGCTTAGAAAACCTGAGAAAGGCGCATCTCCAGCCCTGCATTCATGCCTCCCTCCAGCTCCCCAGGGCAGTGGTGACATGCTGCACACAGCGAATGCCTGATGGACGCCCTGTCCCTGCAAGAGCCAGAGAAGCCACCTAGGAGTGGGAGCCAGACGTCCTCAGGATGAAGCCCTTCTCGTCGCCACCCGCAGTGCTGTCGGGTTTGAACTGTAAATTGTGGCAGTGCTAAAAGGTTCAAAGAGTCGGAGCAGCAGCAGCTGAGGGACAGGACACGTTGTGCTCTGAGCTGTTTACAAATGCAGCAGGGTAACCTTCCAGCAAGGAACAAGACATGACAGTATATCTTCAGCAGTGACATCCATTATAAGGCAGTTCGGGCTGTAAATATTTATACAGGTTGTATGGTCTCTGATGGGCAAGCAGCCTGACTCGGTAAGGTCAGAGAAAATAGCCTAATAACACATAAGGTGCAGGGCTGACACTCATTCTGTGTTTTATTTTATGGGCCTTAGGATCCTGACAATGCCTCCTAACAAATCCTATATTGGGATTTTAAGTAGTAATGTGCTAAAGTTGATCTTGATTCTTGGCTCATAGATGAAAGGACATTAATATCCCAGTTGAGAAAAGCTGCTAAGGACAGAAAATCTTTCTTATTGTACTGTTTGATACTCAGTGGAGTAAGTTGTGCCAATTACTTTTCTGTGAACAGAGGTATGTGAATTTTGAATGGTCTGCAAAGCCTACTTTCAATATCAAAGAAATGAAAGAGTTTGTCGTGATGTCTTGTATACCATGAATTCCTCCTGACCTCAATAACAGTTGAACAACTATGAGGTTCTGCGTCTGTTCTTTAAGTTTTATATGCAGAAAATCGAGATTTCCAGCTGCTGCAGAAAAGAAATGGACATTGGTAAATATACTCAGTGCTTTATTGTGTTTTGCAGAACATAGTATCACTGGACCACTGGACTGTATGGCCAAACCAATACTTTAACTGAATGTTCAACAACCAATACCTATATTTTAAAATGATACTCATTTGAGTGTAGGACTTGGAGCTGTCATTTTTAAAGATGTTGCCTTGTAATTCTGAGTACGATAACTGAGATTTTTAATGTGTAAAGTGCATTAAATTGAAAAGCAATGTTTTCCACAACAACCAGATGAGGACTTCAGGCATGCTGTAACAAAAAAAGGAAAAGAAAAAAAAGGAAATATTATCTATATTCATCTAATGATATGTACACTTTTTTATTCACAGAGATGAGTTGTACTGAAAGCAGTGATTCCCCTGTTGCCTGAAAAATAAATTATTAAATTGGTTAAGAGAAAAAGTCCTCTTATAGATCAATAGTAGTTTAAAAGAAAAAAAGGGGGATTAGTAACAAATTATCCCAATGCAGTAAGTGGCTGTAAAAGGCAGTGGAAGGTGAGGTAATAAAAAATATTGATTATTCAGATGAGTCAGACCCTAACTGAAAGACCAAAAGTTACAAAAGGATCCCAATATTTTGCAATAAAATGACGGATAAAAGTCAAGGTCAGTACAATAATGGATCTAGGGAAAACAGTCATAACTATAAAATTGCAAAGATGAAGTCTCCATATGTTACTACATTTCAGAAAATAAAACTTGGGGCTTCTGTGGGTATTTCAGTGACAATGTCAGCTCAGGACTCAGAGTCACCTCAGGTCTTCCAGAAAGATAAATAAAATTAAAATTTATTAGTATACAATAGAGAGGAAAACTAAAAGCCATAAGCTTACAATGTCACTGTATCTTGACTACAGAAGGCAGCTTTGGTCCTTTGGTCTCATTCCAGGGAAAATGTAGTAGAGATCAAAAAGTTTTAGAGAAGGGTGAAAGTAAGACCATAGGTCTGGAAAGGGATTTATGTAAGGTGAGATTGGATGTATTTGCTTGGGAAAATGGCAATCATAAAAAGACATAATAACACAGCTGTACAAAATCAAAATCATAAATGGTGAAGAAAGGGGAGAAGGGCATGATTACTTTTCCCCTTTGCTTACACACTTGGGAGAGCCGATTTAAATAGCACAGCAATGTTTTTCACAGTCAATGAATTAAGCTACAGAACTAACTGCCATAGGATATTGTGAAGACAAGAAGTATATACAGGTTCCAAAAGTGACTGAGTACATTTATGGATGAAAACCCCATTAAGACCTATCAAACACAAACATCTGGTATTAACCTCCATCCCAGGCAGTCCCAGCCCGTAGGCTGTCGGGATCTGGGAGGATGGGCCCAAGGATGTGTAGTTGTGTTCATGCCTCCGTCTCGCACGCTCTTCCCATGCATCCGCTGCCAGGGCTGCTCTCCTGGACGGACCTTTGTTCTGATCCACTGTGACTGCACTTACGCCCCGATGGGACCCATAAATCTCACTGTCTGACAGGCAAATAAGCTGAAATGAAATTTATGCGTCAGATACAGGGCTGCGTGATACACACTATCTCAGGGGACTTCCATAAAATGTATACAAGTCATCTATCTTCTACTGCAAATATATTGCTGGGGAGCTATTATAAAATGACATGATGTTCTTGCTATCTACACTCTATCAGACTATCTGTAGTAACTCAGTACTGTTATATTGCCACAGATTATATTATTTTCATAACACAGGTCAGGCCAGAGTCTTGGCGCCAGATCTTATGGTCGTTTAGAGGTTATATCTCTGTTAAAGTCAGATGATTGCTTGAGATCAAGGTCTGGTTAAAAATCACTCTGATCTAAAAATAAATTAATATACATCACCTTAGAAGTTAGGATACGCCAAAACTTGATTCTGAAACGGATTGGAGTTTGCAGGTTTGGATGCATTTCTGAAAATAAGACGTGACTCCAAAGAAATGAGACTTTATGAAATATTGAAAACTAGAATGAATTAATATTCTGAAACCATGTGCTTGAGAGGGTTGGGAAAAAGTGTTTTTTTTCGTGATTAGAGAAAGATCTTGGCTGACTGATCTTTAATAAAGAACAACACATTTACCAGTCATAATCTCAGGACCCAAAAGTACTTTACAAACAGGAATTTGCCAAAGGCTATATTGTAGGCAAAACACTCCCCTAGCCTCCTTTTTAGAATAAGATTTCAGTGCAGAAAATTTAAACTGTTTGAGAATTTTGTCATGGCAAGACAGCTTTCTTATATAACCATGTCTGTACTGTGGTGTATTTCCACATTATTTTACGATGAATTAGGCAAATACCAAATCTTTACTTGGCTATCCAGTAGGAGAGGCTACACTTCTGTAGGAAAGGCTACACTTTTGTGGCAGTGGCTGAGTTCAGCTGAACTTCAGTGTTTGCAGCCCTGCTCCTGTTTGCACACTCCGCTTCCACAGTTGAATTTCCACTGGCCTGGTGACTCACGGCGGTGCCACCTTCTCCAACAGCAAACACTGCTTTGGGAATTACTTATTTAATGGGTAGATTAAAGGTCTCTGGATCAAGTTCTCATCCTTGCAGCAGCAAAGCGCTACGTCATTGATCAGTTGCCATTAACCTTTGCAAGGGTGGTGGGAAAATACCATTTTGGGGAAGGTGACAATTAGAGCTGAACAAAACTGGTGTCTGCTGCTCCGGCTGTGCTCAGAGCTACTGCAAACGCACGTATTGGTTTACCTAGAGTATCGGTAACTGGAGAGGCTTTAGCAAACAGGCTTGGAGGTTGGAGACAATGAATCACACCACTTTGAAAACACACACACAAAAAGGCACATGACCTTTCCAGGGAAGCAGTCTGGGCCTCTGCAAAATGACTTGTGAATGTAAACAGCAAATATAAAGGAAATATAAAGCAAATACAAAGGCGAGAGAGCAAGCACGGAGGTAGAGCTGGGTCGCTTCAGCCCTGACACCCTGATTTGCTGAGTTGCCAGCAACAGCAAGGGACATTTCCAAGGAAAATTCAAAGGCAATTGACACTGCCTTGGCCCTTCATGTTGGCTGGCATGGTGCTGGCAAGCTTGCCTTAAATTCCAACTCCTGCCTCCCTTTGGGCAGTTCTGATTTTCATAAAATGCAGAGCTCCTGAGCAATCAGCCTCGTCAAGGCGTTTTCCAGTACCCAAATAATGAATCACCAAGGCGGAGGCAAAACAGAGCTGGTATCCTCTGGATCCTAAGCATCCCAACCTTTACCCTCTGAGTCATCTCTAACCCACGGGCACCACGGGGCTGATGCACTGCGGTGATGGCACACAAGAATGCGCCAGTTTTGCAAGGACAGCGAGAGCTCTCAGGTATTCAGAGGGATTTCCAGTTAATGTGCACACATATGGGAAATACGTGCTGCCAGTTAGTGCTATCTGCACTAGCCAACTGTTAGAATTATCATCCACTACTCCCTATTCCTTCTCCCTTGTTGCTGGTCAGCTCCAGAAGTCATTTCTTGCATTAGCTGGTGACCAGCTTCATATTTTCTGTGGCATATTTGCCATGAAGAACCAAGATGTTTCAATATCTTCTATTTTAAATGAAGAAAAGTTAACAGAAGAAAGTCTTTTCCAGAGAGAGACTGAACGAAGTTTGAAGTGCTGTGTCCTTAAAATCACTTTTTTTCCCCTGGTGTGGCTGTTTTATTCTCTCTGTAAATGGTAAAATGGCTACTTATATAAGTGAAATATTCAGAAAGAATCATGGTATTTTGAAGAATTTACAAATGGTCCCCTGTAGGCTAAAATATTCTGTAAATAACAAATGAGCAGTTAGTTTAAAAAGACTCACTTATTTCAGAAGCCAGAGGGTGCTGCACAATTGCGTTTCACAGAAGTGTTGTATATTGTTTGAAGAAAATGATTAATCAAAGAATCTTGCAATTTTAATACTAAAATCTTCCAAAATTGCATATTTGGAGAGAAACTTAGAATATAATCAAGGAGTTGTGCAGCAGAATTTAAAGGGCATTTATAGGTTTTAGGCACAACCTCTGCGAGGAGGGGGAATCAGGATGTGAAATTTCCCTAGCAAGGGCTGAACTTTCCTTTCAAGGTTCCTCACCTCTCCAGTTGACCTTAGCTAAGCACTCGGTTGCTTTTAAGGATTTCAGGGAACACTATCAGGGGGACAGCTGTTGGTTGATAGAGAAATCACCATTTCCAGCCATGCAAATATTGTTATAAAGGAGAACTTCACTTTAATATGGAATTTCCTGGGAAGGCAGTACAAAAACTGCATACAAATGAGAATAGCAAAACAACTAGGGCAGCAAGAATTGCTGCAGTCTGAATAAACTGCATCACAGAAGTAACTCAATGAAAGTGAAGAATGACAGTAATTTACCAAAGAGTCTATATCCTTAATGAGCATAAGATCCCTATAATTTCACTGACAATGCATTCGCTGTACTCTTCCGTAGTTTACTGCAGAAACAGCAGGTAGTCTCTTTGAAACCAAAGCAACAACAAAATAAGCAAACTGCTGAGAATTAATGACTGTGCCCTACACGTCCAGTCCTCTGAGTCCGCTTCTTCGTGACACGGAATTCCGACCCCTGTGACCAGGAATGCCATGCTGATACTGGACTAGGGAGTCACTTAAAAACTGTGTCTCATTTTTCCACATCAACCATGTCTTTACACCGTTGCAAAAAACAAAGCACTGAATCAACAGCAGCACAGCGTGGGAAGCAGTTCTTCACGTCTCTTCTGCACTGGTGACTGCAGCTGGAATCTGCATCCAGGCCTGCAGGCATCTAGAAGGGAGAGCAAGTAAAAGGAGCCTTGGCAGGAGCTTAGTACTCATAAGCAGTAGTCGAGAAAGCATGATATAGGAAATTAGAACCGTTTCATTTAAAAAGGAGAAAAAAGAGCAGAAAGCATAATAGCCTCCAAACATGTATGAACTTTCTGCAGGAAAGAATAATCTGCTTCCTGCAACCTTGGTAGCTAATGTAAGAAGTAATGAGTCTAGACCGAGAAAAGGGAGTTTTAGTTTAGACAGATGAAAACGTAAATCACGAAAGGATTGTCTTCATCCTACAGGGCTGTGAGAGGAAGACCTTATTGCTATAGAGCTGATATTGCCTTGGGGCAGGAGGCCCTTCAGGACCCTTCCAGCTCTCTGGACAACTGGTCACAGAGGAAGAAATAGTGTCTGGGTGTCTCTCCTGACTGTCTTAGGTGCATAGAAAGAGAAGCTCTGCTGAGGAAAGAAATCTCTACTAAATGAAACTCGCTAAAAGCATTTGTTTGATCCTGGGGAATCAGCTGAATGATTATATATTCCATATTATATCCATAGGGACCTATGATAATTTTGATATTAGAGAAGAACCACCTTTCTAGCATCTGGCATGTACTGCAGGAAGGTAGAATAATATAAGCAAAAGACACTTAAAGGGGAAAAATTAGGATATTCTCAGCAACAAGATTTGTAAGGGGCTGTGGATGCCAAAACACAATCCTTTTCCCAGTGACTCTGAGTGCAGCCTTGGGGAAGCTGAAGCCATAAATTGCTTCTGCAAAGTGCATGTTAAAAAGGAATGACCAGCTCTGATAAAGAAGTGCTAGATAAACACTCTGTAAGAGCCTGCCAGGGCAGGTGATTCCAGGATCCAGAGCAAGCCAGAGCAGGAGGGATTCCAGATCTCACTCCGACAGGTCTGCCTTCCTCTTCCGGCACTTCTCACAATGTGCCCACAAACATTTGTCTTTTCCAGCCTGAGCTGAAGCCAATCATTTCTTAACCAAACAAAAATGCTATTCAGATAGTTTGGTCTGCAGCTAGACAACTGCGAAACAGACGTGAATCAACATGTGGGAATACCTCAGCTCAGCCCCATGCAGCGTTCCCTCAATGTTTCATTTACACAGCAGGTGACACGGAGCCCACACTGGAGCTGTGTGTATCTGAGGAGACTGAGAGCAAACAGCTAGAATCACATCTGTCAGCAGCAAGCACGGCCACGGAGCAGTAAGTCTGCCAACTCAGGGTAGGGTTTAGAAATAGAATCTCAATGATTAATCAGCAATGAAAGGCTTGGGCTGGGAAGTTTTAGAGTCTGGAGAGAGAAGTGACCTTTGCTGGCCACCTCTTTGGTTCAGCAGGAGGTTCATTTGCTTGGCTAGTGTGGCCGGGTATCTTGACCAAGAGATGCCAAGAGCCTGGCTGGTTCCTACTGCTTACACATAGACAGGGTTCAGAGGCCTCCTGCTTGCTGTGGGAAAGGAGAGCAGGTTAAAAATTGTCTGGGTAAGTCTGTGTGCTAAATACCAAAATTCTAGAGTCTCCAAGAAGACTTCAAAAACTGAGGGGGAGCACTTGGTTGCTGTGTTAATGGCAGTCGAAGGGCAAGGCAAACTGCTAAGCAAGAGGGAGAATGCAGAAGATTGCAGAAGTGCTTCTTCAGGAGTGACAGGAGTTCACTCCCAAATCCCCTCGCTGTCACTGGGGTAGAGTCAGAGCAGCCTTTCTCTCTAGTCAGGAGCCTTCAAGCACCAACCTTGTGTTTTCTGAGCTATGCCAGGGCCCCACACCCCTCTGCTCTATCCAAGGCAATGCACATGGCAGACTGGGAGCATCTTGAAGGTGGCATGGAAAAATTGCAGGAAAAACAACCCTCTGTGCTTAAATACCTTGAATAAAATTTATAGACTATAACATATGGAAACTCCCATGCACTAAATGTTCATGGGGAGACACTGTACAGTTTCACTACGAGTAAAAAGAATGCAGAATTTAACTGTGCATATTTTTAATAGTTAAAACTTGACAGATCCAAAAAAATCATTGTCAGTAGGAAATTAGCATGGTTATGTTACCAGGAAAATCTCACATGAATTGGCTCTTACTGTTTGTCATGTGGCATTTTTTTTTATCGGTGAAATGGAAGAAAACTTATTTCCCAGTCTTAATTATTACAGAAAGTTTGAGCTGACTCTAAGACTTAAAGTACTGGGTAAATAACAAAGAGGACCTGTCATGGGGACCAGTGTGAGTCACATCAAACAACATATACAAACACAAGTGAATTCTTACAGAGACTGTAGATCCAGAACTTGCAGGGATTCCCTGTTGGGAGCTTCCAGGGGCCAAAAGATCTAAAATAACCCTTGATGTGTAAACAGGCGAGGAGTGAGAAGGGGTGGTGAAGGCACCTTGCTTTCCTTTTCCACTGGTGTAGCCACTTCTGCAATAACACCCAGTTCCTTTATGTGGGAATGATTAGAGAGAAGAATGATCATACAAGATCATACAAGAATGATTAAAGGACAGAAAAATACACATCATAGTGTAAGACAAGAGGAGTTCAGTCTAGTTAGCTTAACAAAGGAGTCACAGCATGACACAACTTTGATCTTAGGCTCCTTGATCTAGCAGATGAAGGTATAACAAGATCTGGGACAGAATGGCAGCAAACTCAGATTATAAGTAAGATATCACTTAAAAAATAAACTAATTTCAATATATTTTAACTAATAATAGAATTATTTATAGAAGAGAGGCTAGTTCAAGCAAGAATTTGGTCAGAAAAATTGCCTAGTATATGGTATATATGAGGTCAGATTCGATAACTAAAATAATTCTTCTGGACAGGTAATCTATGGATCACTGAGAAGATCTCCCACGACTATTATGTTATTATTCATTATATGTTATAAGGGTGTCTAGAGACACTGAACAAAACCTACAGTTCTTTGTAGTCAATACTATGCAACTATCTTTCAAAGAGAAAGTCTCTGACCCAAAATGACTTCTAAAACCAATTATTTTACACCTCACTTTGCAGATTACAGAATTTGACCAAGATGATACAGGAAACCTGCGGCAGAAAATGGATTTGAATTTACATGGTTATTAGCACTGCCTTAACAAAGATGTCATCCACATGGGAGCGCACTGGGAGCTCTGCCATGCCAGCTGATGCTGGGGGCTGGTCCCTTGGGCCCCAGGATGCTGGATGGAGGAGTCCAGGAGATTGGACATGCTCCCACACAGAGCTTTTGTGAGGGTCTTTAATCCCCATGGGGGAGAACAACTGCCCAGCATCTGTCCTGTGCATGTGCACAGCCTGCACACAGCAACCCTGAACAGGGAGAGTAGGCAGTGACCTAGGAACAGCAAGGATTTTCCATGGAAAATTGAGCATTCTCAATTTTCTAAGCTGGATTTTGTTCTCAGATATTTCTTAAAATACTGAATCTGTTCAGGTTTGAATTTATTCTGTCTTCCTTTTCCTTATTACTAAAGGAGAGGAAATGATTCTCCTTTGTTTTGCTTTTGTTTTCTATTTTTTCAGGTTTCATTTCTAAAGATGAAGCACAACATTTTGATATAGCCATTTTGGATGGAGGAGGAAGCAAAAAAGGAAAAAAAAAAATTTCACTTAAAAAAAAAGGAAGCCCACTGTCACAGAGCTCTTGTGCTGCAGGTATGTGAACACATATACATCCCCTGGGGACATAAAGGAGAAAATCACTGAGACACACTACCTGTTCCTTGTGCAGAGCATTCCAAGTGCTTTGTGGCTGTTGTATGTTGCACAGAGTGGGGAAGAGAAACTTTTTAATGACCAAGCCCTCCAAACATACCCGGAGCATGCACAGTGTGCGCACACATGCACATATGCACAAGCACATGTTTTGCGTTTCCTAAAGATTCAGCTCTTCAAGCTGGAGCTTGTAAGTTTCTGTAATGCTGTCATTGCTGGTTAACACATTGAAAACGCTGAAGAGCAATTAAATAGCAATTAGTAAGTTTAATGTTTTATTGTGGCCATAATTCCTTTCCATTTTACCCTGGAAAGGCAGGAATGCCTCGGTGGCAAGTGCAGTGATTGCTCAGAAGGGTGTTTATGCAGCATCCAGAGGGTTAAGTATCCTGTGGAAATCCAAAAGCCAGTGATGAAGAAGCCTGTGAGATACGTGGCAGGAGTGACTGCTATTGTAAAAGTACTTTACGTGTGGGTAAACATTCTGGAAAGAGTTCTCCTGCAGCAGAGCTGCACTTTTCAAGTCTTGCAGCTAAGCTTTCTTATTGTTTCATACTTTGAACACTATTGTATGGCCTCTAAAAATTATGGCACTTATTTTCTTATCTCATTAGGATAAGCAGCAGAAAAAAAAGATTGTGGAGATGCAAAGATCCTTGTCCATTCTAACCTGCTCACCTCTTCAGCATGCCCTGTGTCTGCAAGTCTATGCTGTCCAAAGGAAGGCGTATTGCAAGCTATCCAAATGCAACTAAGCTGACTAAATGAAAATAAAAGAGCAAAAGGGTAGATGGGTGCGGTGCCAACCTTTGCTCATGTGCTTTTGTTTGCGGTTGTCCAGGCTCAACCTATTTATCTTACTCACTGAAAACTATATTGCTATATTTAACTGTTGTCCAAGGGAAATGTCCTGTGGCTTCTGATTGGGTTATGAAAAAGGTAGTGGTCCCCTAATAATAAATCTGTCCTTTTGCTGACAGGAGTGTGGTTACATCCAAGCCAAATCTGCAGCTGGTTATGGCTGGAGTTTTTAAACAGCCCATGAAATAGCTATAAAAGTGTTCTTCAATTGCATTTCTGTACTAATCAGAACTATCCTTAACTATAAGATAATTATTCTTAAATTTTCCAGAGAGATTACATCAGAGCAACACACATCTATGGAGTATGATGGCTTAAGAATATCACCCTTTGGTCTTTAAAAATGTGCCCTTAGTACATTTTTGCTGAGAATCATCCTGTTTTTTTTATACAGTAACTACATATAAACAGTACCCAATAAATGGGCTTTCCTAACTGAAATAGGAACACATTTGCAAATCTTCTCCAGTAAAGCAGATTTCTTGTCTAAAGGTGCAGACTGGCTTCTGTCTATCCTTTTGCCACTAAAAAGCTTTCTAGTTCAACAAAGTAAGGGAACTTGCAGGATTCAGGAATGCAGGAGCCACATGATAAAAGCCACATGATAAATTCATTTAGAAATTCTGTCTGTGAATAATACATACCCTCTCTATATTGAAAACACCAATTGCTAGTTTTCTTTATATTTGGTTGTCTTGCTGCTTATATTGCTGCCTCCACTGTCATACCTGAGAGCATGAAAATGAAATTAATATATCCACAGAGCAAAACTTAGTATGTTGCTGTTTAAGGTAAAGTTATTCAGGTCTCAACAATAATCAAACATTGAGAGGAAATATTTTTTTTAAACCAGATATTCCATTATATTTACTAAAAGTTCAGCCAAAATACTGGTGTCTGTGGCTTTGGGAAGCAGCACTTCTTTATGAGCAGGTGGTCACAGTTCTCTCTCAGTATTACAAAATTTGCAAAACTGTGAAAGGAAATTAGCCAGTGTGAAACTGCAAACCTAGAGACCTTGATTTCCTTTAGGTGTGTTCTAATCTTCAATCGATATCTTTACTGTAAGAATTAATTCTTACAGTAAATAAACACACATTTGGGACTTAAGTGATACGACTCCCTTCAGGTTGAAAAAGAAGTGAATTGAGTCTGTTCTGCTCATGTGCAAAAGTACCTGGATCAACAAAATCACACCCAGCAACTGAAAAGCAACTATGAGTCACATCAAAATGGAAGTTAATCAGAGAGGATTTACACCTGAAACATTTCTCTACAGTTACAAAGTTCAACTTGCTGTGTAGAAAGCTCTTTGCATCTGTGGGAAATCTTAGTAAACTCTGCAGTACAGGAATACTTTGCTCACAACGGAATATTAGTGATGCTGCTTAATCAATAAATCCAAGGTTGACATTGTAGAAGTATATTATTATTATTTTCAATATAGTTAGGCACACTTTGATGTATTATACTTAGAAAGCAGACCTGGGAATACTGCTTTTCTTTAGACCAATGGCACCACTGACAATTCAACCTGCTAAAGTCTAATTAAGTATTCCTCTAGATGCATCAAAATTAAAATATCAGGTAAAGTACTTATGTCATTCATAATTTTTAAGAGATCGCCACCCAGTGGTAAAAGAGAATTAATATCCTTTTTCAGCTCCAGCAGGTAGAAGCAGTGAGCATAGCAATGCTTACAAAATGACTATGCAGATCAAAACACCCTCAAAATAACACATACAAAGTAAATATTATGGGCATTGCAACAAGTAGGTCCTTTTTATTTCAAGAGGGATTAATCACAGATGTAACAAATTTAAAATGCAGATGATAAAAATACGTATAGCTTTCAGGAGCGACGGGGAAACAGAACTACTGCTTTGCTTTGTTGTAAAAGAATCAATCCGAAGTTGGCAACTTATTTGAACTATTGATGCTGGCTACTATGAAGACATCTGGACAGTAAAACTCTGACTTATCACCATCCAGAAAACTCAGTAGAAATTAATGTTTTAACTCTTCTACTTCTCCAACTGCCTGGTTTCAAATAGCTAAAATGGGTATGTTATTAGTAACCCCCCGTTTTTCTGTATTACTAGTAAACTGCATGAGTTGCAGTGCAAAAAGGATTACTCGTAGGAAAATGTATCTGGTTTGTTTCCAGTTACCATAGCCAGCTCACCAACCCTTATTGCTTAGCAGTAAACTTACTGATTCACAAAAGGAAACTTGAAGGCCACTCAGTGCGAAAAGACAGCAGCGCAAGGACCTCGCAAACTACGTGTACACAGCGGCCCCTGAAGCTGTTCCACAAAAGCATGACTTTACAGTTGGATACTTTACAATACACATTCTTATTTGCTTCTCCTTTCAAGAATGTTTCTAATCATCTATGGAAGAAGTCATAGAAAAAGGCACAAATTTAGCATCACTGATTTTTCTGTGTAGCTGATGCTTCCGATCAACTTTTAGATTGTCTTAGTGATTTAGGTCACAGTCAGCAGTGGTTTTCAAACAAGAGTCATCTTTAAATAGTGTTTTCAGACCAGTTTAATTTGATGTTCCGCAGTACCTTGGGAAGGCCTTCACATGTCCTTCTCTTCTCTTACACTGAGTGACGGCTCAAAAGAGCCAACTATGCAGAGGAAACACATGGACCTCAAGAAATTGTGAATTACCCTGTGGGAAGGCACAGTGCTGGGGTTAGGAGCAACAACAGAATCCCCTGTCAGAGATGGCCAGCTCTTGGCCCACGGTGTGTCCACACCATTGCTCCTGGGCTTCTCAGGTTCTGATTCCACACAGAAATTCTGCAGGCCACGATCTGCTGCTCAACAAAAAAAGTAAAGAAAAGGTGCTGGGAGCCTGCCCTTTGTGAAATGCACTGCTTACATAATCATTAATCCTCTCCTGTTTATCCCAGTTTTTTTATAATGTTGCTTACAAAGTAGGGGACAAGTTTCTGGTTTCACATGATTTATTCGATGAAAAATAAAAATGCCAAAGAGCAACTTCCTTCTGGGCACTTAAACAAAGAAAGTCTTTCATGTCTCCAGTGATCCATGAATCTTATCACCACAAAATGTTCATGTTGGTAATTCATTGTGATGTGCCTGGCCACACAGAGTCCTTAATGCAATCAGATCCAAAAATGGAAAAACACACAAACGCGGCGCTTTCCCCATCATTCGTTGGAACAAGGAGTCTCCTGCAGCTACATTGCACTGTGTTTTGAGCCCATTACTCAATGTAGGCAACATCAGCTTGGGCAGAAGCCCTGTGTTTCAGCTAAGACTATTCTCCAAGCTGCTGATAAAAATGGGCTTCCTGCTGAGGGCAGCTACAAGGCCTGAGTGCCGCTTAGGAGCAGACCAAAAAAAAAAAGAAAATGTTTACATAAAGGTTGCTGCTTTGTAGAATAACTTTATCTTTTGAGATAGACCTCAAACGTAGGTCCAAACTCTCCCAAGTGCAGTAGAAATTAAACCTAAAAGCAGCTCCAGCCCAGTGACTCCACAGGTATCTGAGCAGATTGTGCTCAAGATGATCACAATTGCACTGTACAGCATGTACAGCTCATGTTCTGAAGATACTGTGACAGAACTGAAATATCCCAATGGTTTATCATGCATGTAGCTATACAAACATTACTCATAGTTAGAATATGTTCATAAACCCATGTGCATGTTTTTGTTTAAGACCTGGGACAAATGCCAGAGTTATATTTTCCTGTTCCCTGCTGCTTTAAGGAACAGGGTGTAGCTGATAATGCCTCCTGTAACAAGCAGGATGCAGTCCCAGAAGAGTGTGGGAGAGCCAAGACTCCAGCACTCGTAGGTTCTTTACACAAGTCTTAAGAGGCCTCTGTTTTGGATTATGAGAGCGGTCTTGGTGCAGACATTCAATGATTAGGGATAATTTCTAAATCTAAGGGACTAGGTCAGTCAAGGCACAATTTAGCAGGATGATGGCTATCATGCACTGATTTAATTGTTTTTATTTCTAAACTGAGAGAGTTTAAATGGTCCAAAATCTTGATTTGGAATGGCCATCAGTAGGGAATAATGAGACAAAGGAACTCAGCATCAGCATATGTATATCCTATATTTGTGAAGCCACTGGATTAAACTGCCTGATTCATGCACCTTATTGTAGTAATTATGCATGCAAATTAATCCCACAATTGCAATTCCTTAATTAGCACAAAACCTGATTTAGCAGTAGTACCATTACCTTTCAAAGTTAATGCCTCAGTGCACTGCATGGACAGCTTATACATGAAAAGCTGCTCATGTAGCCTGCCAAGGATGTGACAATGTCTAATCATATTTACTACGCTACCTCCTCAATCATATCAAGGTCTTATATACATTTATTTTGTAATGGAAGCTCGTGTGAAGGCTGCTGTCTTGACTGATACATTGAAGCATGAGCCAGGGCCCTTGGGAGGAAACAAACCACAAGATGTATGTGCTGCTGCAGTTTGCGCTGACGAGTTAGCGCCTCGCAGCTGTGAGCTGTAGCACACCGCCGTGAACCAGCACAGAAGGGGCTGGTACCACACACCACACACAGCGGGTTCGCCCTTCGGTTCAGGCAAGTCTGGCTGTTTGGTTTCAGACAGAGGAAATTCTGCCAGCGGGCTGAACAACAAACTGGTGTGTTTGGACCTCTACTGGTGCAGCGAACAAATAGCTATGAACCATGCACAACGCCACCAAAATGCCCTCTTGGCCTCTCTCCATTTACCCTCATTTCTATAGTAATTGCTACAGGAGCTGTGGCACTTTGTGACCTCTAACCTCTGTGATGTGACAAGTTATTAATCCTTTTGTCAACTTGAGTCATTCTGAGAGATAGAAGTAGATACAGAAAATGAAGATCAACCTTCTTATCAGCATCCTCCTGTGCTTGTGTATGTGTACACTTTGTTACCATAATGACAACCATGTTTATGTGAAATCAAGTCCTTATCTTTTTTACCTACTCACGCACAGTCATGGAAGTGGCCAGTTTAACATCATTATCACAGATTCTATTGCTCTGCATAGGAGAGTTTGATGAAAACAGAAATAATTTTGACAACTGTCTCAGAATATAAAGATCTCCTTATGGGCCTAAGGCAGTGTTTCATTGCTTCCAATGAACCTGTGCAACTCCCTTGATTACAATGTGATTACAATTATTTCATTAATGTTAAAGTAATGAAATAGTGAAGCAGGCCAGCTGTCTTCTGATCACTGACTCAAAACTGCAATGAACAATCTGTCAAAAAGACAAAAACTCTTGTAAAAAGTAATCACCTTATTGCTGACTTACAGGGCAGATTTTGTAGGTATGATTGCACCAAGCCATTCTGAATGTGGGGTGACTTGGCAGAATGATTTTGCTGCACCCAGCTCTACCAGCCATTGACAAGTGGTCCTGTTCTTCATTTCACTCTTAAATGACTATTAGTTATCTATTAAATAACTGCTGCATTTCATTACACAAACAATGAGGGAAGAAGATTCCTAACGTTACTAATTGTA
Organism: Crypturellus undulatus; assembly: GCA_013389825.1. NCBI lineage: Eukaryota > Metazoa > Chordata > Aves > Tinamiformes > Tinamidae > Crypturellus > Crypturellus undulatus. The sequence continues at coordinate 107,213 of VWPW01022587.1, forward strand.
AAGAAGATTCTGGGATGCAAAAATCTCATCCACATTTAGCTCCTTTTTGGAAACAAGGCTCAATTTGAAATCTAGTGAAGCTCTGCTGTAGGGATTGTTTTAGATCCATCTATTAGCACAGTAAGCCCATAGGATAAAAACATGGATGAGAAGACATTAAAACAGTTCTGTTCATTCACTTCACACCTGTTCCTGAGAGTAAAACTCACTTCCTTTATGTCCTCCCACGGCCCTGTAGCTTTGGCTGCTCCTCCAAAGTACATGTCACCTCCCTGCTCCCAGCTCTCCAGAGTGCAGCTGCCCAGCTACAACTGGCTGCTCTTAAATTGGTTTCTAATCCTACTTTTTCCAGGGCCCAGTTCACTCATAACCCTGGTCAGTCACAGAGCTCAGCTTGACACCAGATTTATCGCTGGTTATTTTATTGAGAAAGGACAACAAACAGCAGCAGTTTGCTGCAAATCCAGTTGTGGTCCAGGTACCTGGATCACATAACCCTCAAGTTGCAAGGCCCTTTGGTACCTGAATCATTAATACCTCAAATCTTGTAATATAATCCTATTGGAATTCAGCTTTTTTATCACACACTTTCTAAATGGTTAATTACTTAACCCAAACATGAGAGCAGACACAAGCCAGTAGCAGTGCAGTATGCTCAGGTCACGCTATGTGTCTTTAAATGCCATAGATGGACTCATCCCTGTTTGCAGATGTAATATCAAAGGCATATTTCATAGATCACTGTTCTTGAGAATGACTGTACATATTCTGCCCATTTATCTTCCTTCCTTACAGGGACACTCTCCCTCCCCTCCTCCCTTGAGCTGCACAATTGTAATAATTAGACTTGCTGTTTTCCTGGGCCTCTTTGCATTGCATTAACCTATTCCTCGCTGCAGAGTCTGCATCTCCAGCATTTGCAACACAAATTCACGTGGTGCAAGACCTGCAGCCCTCACAGGTCCTCTCAGAATTGCTCCACAAGCAAGGAAGGACTTCACCAAGCTCATTCCTGTGGGCACCAAGGTCATTCCCAAGACCATATTGGGAAGCCTACTTCTGTTAGGTGGCCTCACACTTGTTGGTGCATCCGTTAAACCTCTCTCTCTGTCCAACACAGGAGTCTCATGCATCGGCATTCAGGTAAGATGAGAGATCTGCTATGCAGCTGCCATTCATTTAGAAAGGATTCGCTGCCCTTGTGTACACGCTTGCCTGCATTCAGATTTGTTCTTTCCTTCTCCTGTACTAAAAACCTCCTTTAACCAGTCTGTAATCTTTAGCACAGATGTCCACATAAGAGCACTAATCTTCCTATCTTTATGAAGGCCTCTGCAGTAACAGATACTTCAAGTGAAGTAAAAAGCAAATATTTTAAAGGGTAAAAGAGTAGCAGAAGGTGATTTAATTTCTTACAAGATAAGGGGATAGAGAGCCCAAACAGACAAATCAGTGCAGCTTGAACAATGATATCCAGCAGTGTCCCAGGAAAGTACATGGGAGAGAGAAGCCCACCAGGACAGAGGTTTAAAATAACCCCCATTTCACTGCATTTCTGTGGGCTAAGCCTGCATACAGTACAGTTATCACAGCTCAGCTGTTGTGCAGTAACCTCTTGGGTTCTCATAACTCAATCACACCGGGGAGCCCTAAGCCTGCAGAAGCAGCCACTCCATAGATGGATATTGGAACAGATGGGCAAAGTTCGGTAAAAGCATGCAGAATTTTAAGAACCAGGGAAAGATTTGATCCAGAAATCAATAGAAACCCTCTTCCCGCTGTCTTCTGTAGTTGCAGTTTGAATTTCTGCAACATCTGAAGCTTGCAGTGTCGTGAATACTACACTAAGGTTGGGAGCTGACAACATGAGAACATATTCCAGTTAAAACAGTGTAAAACTAAACATAAAATTCAGTTGTATGCTGAAACAGATGAAAATCAGATTGGAAAAAAAATGGGAATTTCTGTGAGAACCAAAAATAATTCTGTGTTTTGGGAATCAGGAACAAAGTCCAAGTTTAGTGTCAGACACACGAAAATGTGAAGAATTTCTAGTGAGAGGAAAATGAGCTTTTCTAAATGTAGAAGCAATGAGTTAGCCTGACATAGCAAGACAAAAGGATAATTTCATAGGAGACTGAAAATTCAAATGCCATTATTGTCTTTTACTCCTGGAATCAACTGCTGAAGCTAGAAAGGATACTGACATATTCTAGAAGACCTGCAGTAAAGCAGAACGAAATATTTTCCGAAATTATATATGATATAAGACAAACTGTTATTTGGGGGAAGCCAAACTTAACAAATCCACTTGAAAATAGTTGCAAAAAACCTCAGTGAAAGAAAGTTCCAGAAATGTAGGACTAACACCAGCTTTTCAATTAGATGTTAGATTTGTCATAGTCTGAGTAATCATGCGTGAAGTAAAATCTCTTTCTTATTCTATCACCTGGCAGGAGATGGTTTTCCAACCTCCTCTCTCTTTCACTTAAGTTACCCTCCTTCTACCTACTCGAGCACTGCAGTTCATGGGTATTATAGGCTGCTCTCTCAGTCTTTGCTGCAGAAGTTTTTAAGGTAGCTGGACAACACAGTGAGCAACTGTGCAGTGCAAGACACTCTTCTGTGATTTCTAGTCCCATCTCCAATAAATGTAAAGTGTACAATTTCAAGAGAAGTGATTCAGATTCTTTCTAGATTCAAAGTACCAAGGTTCTCTCTGGAAATATCAAAGATTTGGATGCAATTCCTAGCTCCAGTTCAGTCAAGAAGTATTTTTTTCTCTACTTCCTTCAAATACTGAATAAAATATCTGGAAATCTTATAACGAAACTAAGTGGGCAATCTATTATAAATTGGAGTGAAAGGGAGCAAAGATGCAAAAAATATAGTAGATGTGGTAATAGCGACTTGGTATGCAACATTCGATTTCGGTGAATCCTACAAGCAAGAATCCTGCCTTTTTAAAGACTCCACAACTGGTCCCAAATGGCAAAGTGTGTCATGTACAATAGGGTGGGGAGTGCTACAAGGAAAAGGCAAAAATTAGCCATTAACACAAAATAGCTGCTGGGTAAAGGGAAGGTGGCATAACCAGTTCAAGACATGGCATCTTTGTTGCTTGGAAACTCTTTCAGTGTTTTGTTAGTGAGTTTACTGTTGCTGGGGTAGATGTGGTAACCATTGCAATCCAGAGTAGTTGGACTGCTAGCCACGCACCACTGGTTTGTTCTCTACAGGTACCTCATTTCACCCTTTGCATTAAGACTCGTTTGATTAGTGCCATGTGCTGCAAAGGGTCAGTTTTTGCAGAGCACCTGTGAAGTTTGGCGTCTGTCCTTCTACAAAGTATTTTAGAGGAAAAGGAAACTGCAGTCTCTCAGTATTGAGCTGTTCCTCGGCACAATGTGGCCTTGCTAGCATTGAAAACTCAATTAGAAAATTATTTACTCTTTGGTTGTGTTGTTTATGTACTAATTTAGCTTTTTAGTTAATTAAGCTCAGTTAATTTAGTTAGTTTTAGAGTGCATAACATACTTGTGAAATGTCCTGGTTGCACAGTTCTTTATACTGCAATGGCTACTAAGGGGATATCATTTTTACTGTTGTAATATCTAGGAACCTCAGTCAGCTTTCCCTCACTCTAATGTAAACAAGACTAAAAGATTAAAAAGATGATCTTGGTCCTGGCATTTAATCCCTAAGTAATTTCTAAGAACGTGTTCATCAGTGCTACTTTACCTCATGTTGACGTAAATTTTCTTTATGAGAATTTATCTGTGTATGGGCACAGACACTTTATAAATATATGATCAGAAAAAATAATGACAGAGCACAATAATAAGACCAAATGAAAGGGAATGGAAAATTTATAGTGGAGAAAGTGGAAAGTAAGATCCTATCTTATGTTCTCAGGTTTCCCATCTGTGGGATTCTCAGATTTTTACACATTACCATCTCCTCCAACAGCAAAAGACTGTTATTAATCTTTCCATTTTTTCCCTAGGAAGAGATGAAAGGTGCAGTGTTAATTAGGTTGCCCTTTACTAAGAAATACTAACTCAGCTTGTGGCTATGCGGGTTAGTTTTCCACCAGTGAAGAAATCAATGAAAGAGGCCTGGGTTATTTCCTCTTTGTGTTTTGTATCCTCAAACAGAAGGCAACAAATCCCACAACAGCCGTTTTCTCTTACCAAAGAAGGTGAGGCATTTTTGTCTGCTTTAATATGAACTTAGTTGGTGTCTGTCTCAAACTCAGAGGGATCCAGCTGCTTCAATAACCAAATTCTGTTTGACCTGCCGTCCTCTGATACTGTACACTTCACAACCAGAAAAAATCCCTCAGTTTTATGTTCATTTCAGAATCTAGAAAAGACAAGCTGGTAGTTAAACCCTTTCCATACAGCACAAGGAGGATGCAAACGAAATATAGAAGAGCGTTTTTGAGACAGCATGCCTTGAACACAGCTTTCAGGACAGTTACTGTATAGCAATCAAACTCATTCTGTGCAGAGTTTTATGCCCAATTCTTAAACATCTGACTTGTAATGCAGAAGTCCTTAGTACTTTAAGTCATAAATGCAGAAAGAGCATTGAGATCCTGAAACAAAACCAGTTATTATTGCAAAGTATTACATATTGAATAGAAGAAGCAACTCCTCAGTGGCATGTAATAGTTACTGCTCTTATTCCACAAATCACTTACAGCCACTTATAACTACTATTATTAGCTGTAAAAGCCCACTTGGGTTTTATGAACACTGGAGCACTGAGACAAAAAGATTGCTTCAAAAAGAACAGTGTCTTGTTCATTATTACTCTTTTGGCCCACACACAAACATGGTCGAAAGAAAAATCGAGATTATACCAGCCCAATTACCTAGAAAAATGTCTGAAGATTTAAAGGCAATTTATCTGGGAAGATTTTATTTTAATTAGAACATAACAGATTAACAGCAGCAACTTGCAGTCATATCATCAAATCAAGGCTGTTTCCATGGGAACTCCACCAACTCCCAGAAATGATTATGTCAGTTTGCCATAAATAGAAAAAAAAAGAAAGAAAAAAAGAGAGAAAATAGAAAGGAAAAGAAAAAAGAAAAAAAAAAGGAGAAAGAGAGTGAAGAGGAGAATCTAGTCCTCTCCTTTTGATACACACTGCCAATGTTTTGTCAACTTTTACTCTGAAAAATTCATTTATATGTAGTGAGATCAAATTTTCAGTAAAATTGATGCCATTCCTGCCACACATTTGATGCCTGAACCCCTTTACTGAAGACTTTCTGAAGAGGTTTACAGCTCTGCACTAACTTTCTGCACAAAAAAAATGAAAATTGGTTTGGCATGGAGAAATACTTCGTTCACACATACTTGCTATATTTCCTCATTTCCATTCTTCTGCTGCCTCAGTACATTGACAGTCCAATCTGAAAGGGATAGAATTACAGATCAAGACAGGTAAGCAATGAAATCACAAATGAAAGCCCTTGTTTCCCACCATCTGCTTATCTAATTGCATCCCTCTTCTCAGTCTGCTTCCCAACAGCTATCCCCATTATGGCATCTTCAGCAACCACCTCATATCTACAAGTGCAGAGGAAAATACTTCAGCTTCTCCTGCAAATATCTAGAAAAGTCCCGACCAGTCCAAACTCCAAGTTCAACAGCATCTCTGCAGACTGGCACTCAGCAGACCTGCTTCTTCTGCACTTCTCATGCCTGTGACATACTTTTGCTGGTTTAATGCCTTTCCTAGGAGCCACAATAGCCAGCTGAAATAGCCTCTCAGCACTGTTTCCACCTTCAAAATTGTCTCAAGGTCAGTGACTACTCTCTCACTTGCAAGACCTGTATTCTGCTCTCAGTGGTTTTCATTTATTCCTCCCTCACCAGCCATTCCTCCTGAGATTATCTATTATAATCTTTTCCTCAGCCCTGTCCTATTGTGGCTACTAATAGTAGCTGAATGTCACACCATAACCTCTTTTGTTTGCTTCATACATACAAAGAAGGAATTCTTTGCTTAGAAGAACTCCATAGCACTAAATTATTATTGAATTTTATCTCATTGAGTGACTGAAAATAATGAAGTGACCTGGGACAAGAACAGTTCCGATACCAGCACGGACAGCCTCAGTAATTGCTGCTGAGATTATTGACAATCTCCTTCCTTTAACAACTTGACTGCAAATCTATCTGTGTGTAGTGCAGCAGAGGGCACCCCCTTCTTCAGATCACTACAGTGAGTGTGAAAATGAGTGTGAAGTACTTCAAGTGCGTGCACCGGCTTGAACAGATGTGAACTATATTTCACATGCCAAACAGGATTTTATGGCTAATGGTATGTTTAAATCTGGAGTTCAAATGAGGCTACATCCTTCTTCAGACACAGGGGCCAAATGATTATTTCAAAGGAAATCTGCAGTGATTGCAAAAATATACCCACGTGCAAAAGTTGCAGATTTCCTTATGCAAATAAATCATGAGACCTGCTATGCAGCCATGTAGCCTGACCCCTCTAGAAGAGCACACTTATAAGGACTGCAGAGTCATAGAATCA
>VWPW01022587.1:119064-146534 GCA_013389825.1 Crypturellus undulatus
CAGGCCCGGAGAGCGGCGCGGAGCGGAGCGGCGCGGGCCGCGCAGCGCAGAGCAACTCGGCGCGCGGGACTTGCCCCGGGCGCCCGCGTCCTCGGAGGTCGCATCCTTGGGGCGGCGGGTCCTCGCCGCGGCCGAGCTGCAGGTTAGCACCATCCTGCCGGGTCGCCTTTGTTACCGGTATTTTATTTTTTCTCCCATCCAAGTAACGAGAAATAGGCTGTCTGAGCATAGCGACGTGGGAGAACTTTTTTCCTCTTTGTTGCCCCTGGGATAGATGTGCTGGAGTAGACCAGCCGAGGCGAAGCGGACGTGAGTAATGACGCGTATGCATGTGTTTCAGGGGGGATTACTGGGGAACCCCTGAAAATGATCTTTAAGGAGTTATTTAATATCAGTTAACCTGCTTGAAAGGTGGGCTAAAACCCCATCCCCTCTGTATCAGTAGATTCGCACAAATGAGGATCTACAGGGAAAGTGGGTTGTTCAAGGTTGTTAGGAGTCTTTTTATTAATATTAGGAAGAGCTTAGAGTTTACATGAGAGTGGTAGGTTGTGTCTATCAGTGTCACCTTCCATGCAGGGAGGAACGGAACAAGTTTGTGTTTGCGTAGCTGAAGTTAAGGTCCTTAACTTAAGATTTAAGGACAATGTGCTTTTTTTTCAGTTTGTTATTGAAAATGAAGTGTTGCCAAGTGAGATGGCCGAGAGGTAGGCAAAGTAAACCTAATTTGGAAGATATTGAGATACAGAAGGGTGGAACATTTCAGAACAGAACTGAGTTAACAGTCCTGATTTGCAGCCTAAAATTTCCAAGTGCTTTTCATGCTGCAGACTGTGAAATATTGCTGAAATTATGTTCCTAACAGTGGTGTGTGTTATCATGCATATTGCATGAATGGAACTGCTGAACTGCCTGCTGTATTTCAGATTTCTTCATCTGCATACCCAGCACAACCTCAGGTTTGTCCAAACCGTGTGCTTGTATAACCTTTCCTAAAGTCTTCGGTTCGTTCCCTTTGTATTGCAAGCCTAGCCGCAGAGAAGATAGTCAGAGAGCTGCCCAAGTTTACCCTGCGGTGGCCACTGGGGCTGGGGCAGTTGCTGGGCATGTGTGAGCAAAGACATGGGTGTGCTGTGCCGTCAGCAGCCACCTTCCTCGACAAGGCAGAGAGCAAGGAGCAGTGTGTGGGACCTATGGAAAAGGACTCCGTAACACAGTGTTTTGTTTCGCGGGTAGAGTATTTTGACTGTTTTGCTTTGGAGGGTGATAACAACATGTGACTGGCTTAGACTCTTAACCTGCAAGAAATTCTCTGGGAAATTCTGGAAATTCTCCTCCTGCAGAAGATCCCTTCCAGGAAGGAGGCTTAGCAACTGGCATGCAACCTTTTCTTGATGTTACACTAACATAGTTATTAAACATCTTTCAGTATTATCAGTAACCTGTTATTAAGATTGAGGCTCCAGCAGGCTAAATGGCATGCTAAATTGCACAAAAGTACAGTACCTGTATCAGCTTGCAATGTCAATGTGAAACTTGACTTTAAATAAAAATTAAAAAAAAAAATAGGGCATATACACTATGTGAAGATGGGGTGTATAAACAGTCTGATAAAACCTTTGCATGCTGGCTTAGGGAACCTAAGACAAGTGCAAGGCTTACTTTATTAGGTTTGACATTAAACACATTGCTGGTTTGGCTTTCTTCCTGAAGGTGACGGAGATGCAATTGAGGTTTTGATTCTGTTATCATACAGCATAATAAAAAGCCACATAGGATTTATCAAATCAAATAGTTTACATCTGCTGCCTTTCTTTTCCCTCTTCATCCCCAGTGGCTTTTCCAAAATAAAATGTAAATTAAATGAATGGATAATGTAAATTAAATGAATAGATAAAATGTAAGTATCTGATAGCAAAGGGTAAGTAGCTAGCACATCTTCCACTTTATCATGTCAGAAAGGACCATATACTACAGCTGTTTTTAAGTTAACTACTAGATTTGAATTTGCAGAAACTAAGGTTGTTTTTTTAAAAAAAAAAAAAAAAATCGGTAAACAACTATCTCCCTCCCAGTAATCATTCCATAAATGTTTGGTGAATGTCTTGTCTTAACAAAACTTAGCATATATGGTAATAAATGCTCTTTATACGTTAAAGAAAAATTATTTAGAAATAATCTAGCTCCAAGTGAAACACAGCAGTAAAAGCATTGGCTTCAAACTGCTTTGTATGTTTGTTAGTCATAACCTACCTACAAGAATTACATGATTTTCAAAGGCCTCTGTTTTTGTGGGAGCTTCTCTTCCCTCTGTTCAGTTCTGTTTAGGTATGAGAAGGAGGTGAGATTGGACTAGCTCACTTCAGCTCTTCCCCTCAACTTTTATAATTTCTTGATTCTGAATGTGTGTGAACATCTGCCGCATTATTATGTAGATATTTTATGACATTCATCTATTAACTCAGACCACAGATGAGAAGCTGAAGCAGATTATTGCATTGTGAAAATAATACTAGCCTCTGTTGTGCCAGAATAAAGATTCCTGGCTTCTCTGGAGTGCATGTAAGTTTATGTGTAAATACAATATCTTTATATGTAAATAAATATATAAACCAAATATAATATCAAATAAGTTCTTCAGTCTAAAAGTCTTCAGTTCTTGCCTTACGGTGTGTTATTAGTGACTGCTGTGCAGTTTTGAGATATAACTTTCTGGAACACCTTTGCAGTTATAAAGATCTTCCTTAATTAGTGTGTGCTTTTAAACTGAATATTTAATTCTCTCTGAAAGACTGAAGCTTTATGAAAATAAGTTGATGTTAATGGAACCTTAATGAGACTTTAAAATTGCTTTTTCACCTATGGTTGTTCTGTGTCAGGATGGCCAGTGGCTGCCATGCTTTGTAACCTGAGTGAATAATGATGTAAATAATACTAGATTTGCAAGCAGAAAAAAATGCTGTAGGGCTACGAAATGGGAGAGAGAAAGAGTGTATTTTCAAGAGCAAGTTTTATACTTTTGAATGTGACCGAATCAATTTGTCATCTGAGTCAAGTGGACTCATTTGGTATTATACATGACAGCTGCAAATCTGTCTTTGGATTTCTCGGGAAGCACATGAGACAAATGAGGAATTCTCACAAGGTGGAAAAAGTGTGTTTCCATTCCTTAGGGACTCGGGCAACAGCTGAAGTGGATTCCCTTTAGACTTTGGAAGGATCCTGCATGGAGAGCCTGATGCTTCTTTGCCTTGACTTTGTGAAAAGCAGAGGAAAACTAGGCCCAAGGTCCCTGCAAGGTGTAGTTCACTAAACTTAACAGGAACAGAGAGTTCAGCAGGGCAGAACTTGCTCAGTCTTGGTGCTGCCTTTACAAATGTCCAAGAAAAAGGCCACCTGTGTCCACCCTGCAGCTTCAGTGTAGTGAATATGCTGTATCCTTTTTTAACATGCTTGGCAAATGCAGTGTCTGTCTTGATAAAATAAAGCAATGGCTAAAGGCATTTTGCTTGATTTGTAAGATAAGGGTAAAATCCTTCCTTCTAGATGAACAAAGTGAGGTTTGCTGAATTATAACCCCTTTCTATCAGTCCCCTTCCCAATCTTTAAAGCAGGTTTGTTAATGGATGCTGCACATTTTAACTTTGTTTCTAGCTACTATATCACATTGATCCCAGTTGATCCCACTTCATTATATATATTTTTTTTTAAAAAAAAAAAGAGTGGGGAAGGAGGGAAGAAAAAAGCAGAGAGCAGAATATGACTCCAAATCACAATGGGAATATTGGAACATTTGTTCCTCCTCCAAATGCTTTCTTGTGTAAAAGGTATTATGTTATTCCTTTCCTAATGGGCATAGTTTTGTGCAGTGTAAAAGTATAGGCACATCAAAACTGCTCCATGTATGTAAAGTAGTTCTGGATGTTTCTGAGGCTTTTATCCAAGTCCATTATACTTTTGGAGTATGCTAAAGAAAAGAAAAAATATTACTTCTGTACAAATGGGGTTGGTCTGTTGAATTAGTTGAGCAAACCTAAAATCATGAAGAACCGCAAAGGTGAGACCAGCTCAAATAGCAGAACAGAGTATTTCATTATTAACTTTATTTCAGAGGGATGTTTGCTTCTTGGGGATATCAGTCACTATAAAACTTGGTCAGATTTTGCCTAGAATTTGAGGGGAAAGTTACTTCAGCTGCTCAGTTGTGCAAGCACAAACAACTTAATAAATATTAGTGATGTTACATCTGTTCCTGTAGCTTGTATTTACTTAAGTATTTTCAGAATTAAACCCTAAAACTCTGACATTGCTCCTATTAAAAATGATAGAGTCCCTAAATTAATATACTGATAGAGGGGATGGATTGTCTCTCTAGTACTGAGCAGTGGGACCCAACAAGAGGTGTGTTTTGGCCTTGGAATGGTGGAGTAGCTGCCCAGGGTGGTTGTGGAGTCTCCTCCGGAGATCTTCAAAACTCGCTTGGATGTGGTCTTGTACTATGTGCTCCAGGTGAGCCTGCATCTGCAGGTTGGACTAGATGACCTCTAGAGGTCCCTTGCAACCTTAGGCACTTTATGATTCTATGAAAGAGGATTGTGGAAAATGCTCCTGAATCCAATGCTCATGAGCTTACCCTGACCTAGCAGGATAAATGATGTGGTGCTGTGTGGGAATGCCAGATCTTGCCCTAACCCGGCTGTGTCAGGGCCTGCAGAGGCCCAACAGAGCTGCACAATATGCACTGAGCAGTTACTCTGTTGCTTTCTTCTACCTGTGCTGATTTACCTTGTATTTTACAATATTGCCAGCTTGGACCAGTCCATTTGAGGAGGCCTTACACATTGCACACTAGTGCTCTCTCCTTGTGAGAATATGCTTCCTGCTGCCTCCTAGAATCATTTTTTTTTTTTTTAATACCCTATCAGCCTGGTTCTGAACTTTTTTTCCCCTTTTCTCAGTCTAGCAACCTGTGCTAGTATCATCATGCAGAGTCATATACTTTGGGCCCACGTGCAGTGTGTTTTTCCTTTGCAGCTGTCCCAAGCTTTTCTAATGAGTTGTCTCCCCTTGTCTTGCCTTGCCTTGCACCAGACACCAGGTAAGGTGCATGATGAAAAGAACAGAGGGAAAAACCTATGAAGAGGAGGAGGCTGGTAAGCCAGCAGAAAAGTGGAGATGTTTTCACAGAGGGACATGGAGAAAGAGGGGGCCAAATTCAGAGTGAGAAAAGTGGAAACTTGAGACCAAAACAAACATAAAGCTTGACACCAGAATTAATCCTAGTATACATGAGTTCTCTCCTCCTGCCCTGCTTGATCTCCCAGTAGGAAGTACTGCCTGCATTGGGAATATGCCTGGGAGTTTGTTCTGGCATTGGGTTAGTGCTGTGTAAACTAATCTGCTTGTTCAAAAAAAGAAAACTATAGAAAAACACTTTGTTCCTTTGTGTCTCCTATGATGAAAGTACAAATGATCTTCTATGCCAGCTAATCCCTAGTATTATTTTCTTCTCCAGCAGATAGCAAAATAAGATGAACATTTTTGGTTTCCCAGTGTCTCTTGGTTATTGAGCTTACCCGCTCCCTGCTTTTTATAACATTTCTGTGTGTGTAGATATCAATGACGTTGTCCACTCTGACAATAGTGACTTTCACAAAGAATTGCAACTGGAGTCCAACCGAATCCTCTATTTACTAAAACCCACATTGTTTCCTCTGAGCATTTTTGCTAGGATTTCAGAACTGACCCTAAACTGAGCCTGCAAGTCAAAATATTCTTTGCAATGGTTGCAAGTGTCTTTGCAATTGGACAGACCGAAATTATTATCCTGAGTAAATGAATGAAAGCTGTGAGCTAGGTATTTTGCCTGTTGTCTTTAAAATAGCCAAGAATTTTCCATATGGGAAAGAATATTGTTTTTGTGCATGTAGGGAATTTTATGTATTTCTCAGCTTTAGGAGCAATAAAAACATAATAATAAATATATAAATAAATAAAAACATAACTTTGTATTTTATTTATTCCAGAATACTGAATTAAGTAAAATAAAAGTGCAACATTATGGTTTTATATGTAATATTTTTTAACAACATAGGTTATGTTGCTGTCTTGTACCTGTGAGAGCAGAAACCTTACCTAGGTTTCTGTAAAGAGCAGCTAGGATGAAATGATGAATTATGCCACTGGAGTGGAGCAATAGTTACAGCAAGACTGAGGGATCCAAGCAGAAAAGCAAGCGGGTATGGGGATGCTGACAAGCTTCAGTTTAATTTGTGAGAACATTGGGGCACCTCTGGAAGTAGATTTGTGAGGGAAATGAAGTAGCTACAACTTCTCTTAAGAACACACAAAATATCACACCCCCACACTGAGGCATGATATTGGTACTGGGATAGGGAAGAGCGACTCATATTGAATTGCAAAGATTATTTTCCATTGCACAGAGAATTGTTCTTTAGACAGGAAGATCTCAGCCTGATATGGTGTGGATGGAGGGTGCTATAAACTTACATTTCCAAGACAGAAAGTTGAGAATGTTTAAAAATGGGAGCTTCAATCAAACATCCTGTGACTGAAAGTGAAAACTGTGGAATGGCTTGAGACAAGATCTATCTGATGCCCATGTTTGCAAATTCTTTCCTCTTGATGTTTGTTGTGTTGTGTATAACAAATATATAAAAGGAAGTATTTTCTGAATACTACCTTGTTTGGTATATTTTGTTTGGTTACTGCTCAAGTAATGCTAGCTATCACTGCAACACTCAGGGAGTGAAGTGCACCATCGTCTTCAGAAAGCGGCAGCAACCTTGAACTTCAGCTGAGCTGCTCCTTTCTCATTTAGCTCAGGCCAATGATTAACTTTGCTAGTGGCTCAACGCACTTGTTTATAGGTCCAGGTGTGAAATAAGCCCTGTCTGTGTTTATGTGCACAACATAGTGTGCTTAAAGAAAACGCTTTATATAACTTGTTTCCTTTTGCAAAGTTACATCTTTGTTCAAAGAGTAATTGCCTCTAATATAGCTCAGTTCTCCTCCGACTCTTCAACTTGAGATTAATGCTGTAGCAGACATAAGGCATTTCTTCTCTTTACCTGTAGTTATCTTCTCTTCTTAATTAAAAGAGGCTGACAAATTCTTTTATTCTTTTGCCTTACAGCAATTAATCTTCTACAGTAGCTCCTCGCAGAACACAGGAAACTACACCCTGAAATAATCTTGTGCAGGGAATATGAAGTCATCTGCTCAGCTTTATCTGAAGGAAGCTTTGGCAGGAGATAACATTTTAATTTGCAGCCTCAGCGCTATAGGGAGCCCAGTGGAGAAGTCTGTCCATGGCTCACGCAGAAGCAAGATGCCTTCACATTCCCACTGTGTACCCCAGCTTAGCCCGGGCCTGTTGGCTCCTACTAACAGGCAGGGGAGTTGTCGTGGTTCTTCAGACAGAGAGGGATGCAGCCTCTCCGCTAGATCAAGCCTCATGGAAATATTCCAAGTTGAGGAGAACTTTCTTGGCTTGAGTCCCTCAGCTTAAGTGCAGAGTGCAGTTATGTACTCTGAGGCAGTGCTACCAGCCCTGTGGAAGCACACGCTTCATGAGAGAGGTTCATATATGCTCTTAAGTGTGTTAAGTGCAGGAAGTGCCTCTGAGGTTTCAGTGGAAGTGAAGAGGCCAAGTTTTGCTCTTAGTTGCACTGGTGTAAAACAGAACTGAAGCCGGAATTTTTCAGGTTCTATACAGTCCAAGGTGTTGGGAAATGCTATTGCCTAGTGAAAGGCTAGGCTGTCAGCTAGAGGAATATACCTGAGGATATCTTAAAATCCATATGGTGAGAGGTATAGGCTGGGGTTTGAAATTTGCATTTAAAACTGCAAGAGAGAGAGACAAAGGTTTCCTGCTTTTACATTGCTCTTAAATCTAGATGAGCTCAAATACAGCAGAACTCATCGTTATTTTGTGTCCAGGGCCATTTTCCCAAAGGAGGGAGGATGCTGTGAGGACATTTAGAGGCTCTCCTTTGGTTATTTCTTGTGTTGTTCTCTAAATAGAAAAAGCCATTCACATTGAAAGTACTAATTTTTAGTTTGTGTGAAAAGAAATGTGGCATCTAATAAATATTAGATTTTTTTTTAGAATTAAAATGTGTTTTTTTCCTAATGGAATCTTTTTCAAAGTCATTTTCAGTTGTGTGGTAGTAAGAGAGAAGTTAATCTGTCTGTGTAACATATGTTGTTGTGTTTTTGTTTTGTTTTGTTTTGTTTTTTTTGCTTTTCTGTCTCCGCAGCTGTGACAATGTCTTTAAAACATTTGTAAGGTGCTTGTACCAGTGATTTCAGCTGTTCTGCAGCGATATTTGACAGGAACAAGTGTGGGCACAATTAATCTCATTGTCTGCTTTTCAGACCATGAAAGTTGAGCAGATGCTTATTAATGCTGTTTCTCCTATGTACTTTAAAATTCCTCCTAGACAAAGACTTAAAGTAAAACTCAGTAGATTTAATGGAGAAATTGTATTTTAGCATCTAAAAGCTGTTTAAAAGTAAGAAACAGTCTACTTTTCTTCAATTTTTAATCAACAAAATAAGGTTGACATTTTACATAAGCCTTCCTGTGTTTCTGCAAAATAACTGATTATAAGGCAGACCTACAAATTTCCTCAAAATGGAATTACCTAGCTCAGAGTGTGATGTTTGTTAAGCCACTAATAACAAATAAGTTATTTTGCAGTCCTTTCTCCAAATCAATTAAAGGGGTTGAATTTTCAATTCCAAGTGTGTTGTTGTATTTTAATGGCATGAAACCTAAAGACCTACAGTCTGTAGCCACTGAAAAAAAGAAGAAAAAAAAATGATACTTGTTAAGAAATAATTGTGCACTACTTACTATGTGCGTTTACATAACTGTGAATTTCTCCTCCTGTCCTTACCCCTTCTAGACATCATTCCAGATTGAAGGTACAGCTGTTACTTGCCCTTTTGTGATGGATGAGGGTATTTCAGCCTAGTTCTGCTGGGCTTCAGGGGAGCAGGGATACAGGCCAGCTGCTGTTGTTGTTTAGGGTGGCTCGGGGCTCCTAGTAGGACTCTGGTTTAGCCCAAGACAGTGGCTTTTGGGAGATTTTAGATCAGAGCTTGGGTACATCCAGGAGTGCAAGGTGAACCCAAGTCCAGTCAGCGAAGAAGAAGTATCCGCACCTAATCTGCAATGTCTACCACTTCAAAATGTAAATGTGGATGAAGACTTTATTTGGGTGTTCAGATATTTGGGGCCTGGTTTCTGTATTCCAAACAGCATTGTGGCTCAGCCACGCAGTCAGCAGAAGCCAGGAAGGAACCCTCTGTGTGGTGACATCTCAAGTTGCCATTTGGTTTTAGAATTGGCATTATCTGGAGGACAAAATAAGACAAATAGAGTTGACAGCACAACAACAATGTTCAGTGAGTTGTGGGGTGACTTGTGTGAAATTAAAGCAGCTCAAAAAGTGTAATTAGTGCATTAGAGCTGCAATTCTACTCACAGGGAGGGTGGGAGGAAGAACTATTTTGCTTGACATAAGGCAATCATCTGCATGAGCACAAGTGGGATCAAATGAAGAAAAGGAAAAATTAGGCTGAATGTCAGGCAAGTTGAATAATGGGAACTATTTGACTGTGAAAGAGCTTACCAAGAGAAATAGTACAAGCCACATTATTTGGGACACCTAAAATTAGATGTTAGAAAGCACTAAAAAAAATGTGCAACCTTGTTTCAGTAGAGTAATGGACTAGAAAAGGCAGAGTTGAAGGGTTTTTTTTCTGCAATAAATTCTGAAGTTGCTGGGTCCAATTCTATGCAAGTA
This sequence comes from Crypturellus undulatus, assembly GCA_013389825.1. Classification (NCBI taxonomy): domain Eukaryota; kingdom Metazoa; phylum Chordata; class Aves; order Tinamiformes; family Tinamidae; genus Crypturellus; species Crypturellus undulatus. Next base: position 128,901 of record VWPW01022587.1, read on the forward strand.
AGAGAGATGCAATAAAACAAGTTGTAACACATAATAATCCTACCTGTTAAAATGCATAGATTATATTCAGTTCTGACTAAATTTTAAGAGCCTGTTTTTTTTTTTTTTTTATTGTAGGTTCTTACATTTTGTTTGGCTATTTGAAGCTGCCTGTCCCTGTCCACGTATTATCTTTCTTTACCACCATCATCTGCTTGTATGAAAAAGAAGGCTTCTTCTTCCAAAGTCCACTTGAACAAACAGAGCTGTTCTATGTAAAAAGCTTTTTCACTATGTAAATAAGGGATATTATCACCTTCAGAGTGTGGTAGGACCAGTACCAAAGCAGTGTGAGTGTGTGCACAAGAGCCTGCAAAGGTCAGCACATCAAGGGGCATAGGCAGGCTTTTCTGAAAGGGTGGATACGCCATTTGTGAAGGATTTGGACAACCAAAGGGGACGGAACAGTATTTCACCCGAGTGTAATGGACTGTACCCCAAATGCCCCCCTTCTCCTGTGTCCCTGGACAGGAGCATTCAGGTCAGGTAAATGGACTACATCATGAAATGAATAATTAATAATAGACCCTTGGTAGGTGGTTGTAGTTGGCTCTACATTTTCTCGTCCTGGGACTTAAGCAGCTTTTGCTTGGAGGAGTTCGTACTGAGGTTCAGACTGGCAAGACAGACTGCTAGAAAAGTCCTATGGTTGCATTTCAAGTGGTGACTTCTAAATACCAAGCCCTGATTCCCACTTCCTTTCTCCCACTGTACTCGCCTCCACTGTGCTTTGCCTCCTGCTGCCAGGCACATGGTCTGTCTCAGAAGCGTGGGTTGTATTTTTCTTTTTTTTAATTTGAAGAGAATATTTCCCGGTGTAAACCCTTAATGAAGACAAAAGCCTTGTATTACAGGGTAGGAAGAAATGATCCCAAAAGATATTATTAGCACGGAAGACTCATTCTCCTTATGTCCATGTTTTTGAATGACTTAATTGAGGAAAAGAGATGTCTTCTGATAACAGCTTTTTACATAGGGCAGCAATGGGGGTGGGATGGTGGAGACTTCCTTGGAAAGCTTCATTAAACCATTTTTAAAGTGACTGTAAGCAATTTTGTTGCAAATCTTGGGTGCTTTGGTGCACCAGTCCTTGCATGGTGTTCTCCCGGGGTCAAAGCAAAGGTTGCAGAGGCTCTGCAGATTTAAGTTTTGATTGGTCTCCAGTACATTCTTGTTCAAGATAGAGCAGGAGGAAAACGCTCAGATATTGGCTGGACGTAGCTCAGCTATGTTTGCTGGGAAGTGGAGATGGCTGCACATACCTTATAACTTCGTTGCCTTTTCTGATCTGTTTTGAAAAAACAAAAGGGCTCATTGTTCATATAAAGATTTTTGGCAGCCTCACATGACATCTTGAAGAGTCTAAGAAGAGAGTCGTGACACAATGAATGTAAAACTAGATGTAAACTCATGTTTGGAGCATTTGTCCAGGAGTCACTATCAAAATAAAAATAGTCATCAAGTATGGCTTGCAGAGGGCTGTCTTTGGCACCATCCAATATTTTCAGTCGCAGTTTTACTGCTGAAATAGAGGGGTTGCTTCTTAACTTTGCAAATGACTTCAAGCTGCAAGGGGATGCAACATTTCAGGATTAGATATAAAAATGGATGGGTGCTAGCAAGTCATTTTGTGGGAGATAAAAAGGCTTAGGAGACACATGAAGTAGCCCATCTGTTTTACTTGGCATTTTTAAGGTGCTGGCCAGAGCTGTGTGTCTTATTTCTGTCTTTCATCTCAACAAAATGGGAATGATCAGAGGTCTGGAAAAATATCACCTGCAAATTATAAAATTAAAGCTATTTGGCATAAAGAAGAGATGATTCGAGGGAGAGGTATAAGCCTTCAACGTTACAGACCACTGCAAAGAAAAAGGAGATAACCCCGTTCTGTTTGTTTCTGTCCAAAGTGAACGAGACTCATGTTCAACTGTACAGAAAACTTTTCCAATGGGAGGCATAGCAGAAGAGGGAGCCTGGGAAGTGGCATTTCCTTCCCTGAAGGGTTTTAAGAGCAGGATGGACAAGTGTAGGTGAATTGCCTTATGCAAGAGATGAAGGGGCTGGACTCTGGGCTTTATGAAGCCTATTCCACCATGTTTTATACGAGTCTTTTGCAGTTGCAGCCTGTTGCCCTTTAGCACAGCTTTCTCAGACTGTGCTGTTTCTGGTCTTTCGGCCTAACTTACTTTCCACAACTTACAGAACTGCTACCCTGTGCATTTTATCAAAGTCCAGCTGCTTTTTTCCACCCTCATTTCACTCCAGCACCCTTACTGCTGAAATGCGTCCTCTTCTTTATTAATGTTTGGACTACGTGCTTTCCAACCCTTGCCAGTAACATCATTAAGCTCTGTGTATTAAAAAGACGTTGTAGAATATACCTTGTGCTTCTTAATGAAGGAAAAAAAGAAGCGAGTGCGAGTTGGTGGGAGGGAGAGGGCAGGGACTAGATTAATTGACCTGACATTTAGGATTTATCATAATGTGTGTGTTAGTCTGTCATTGATTCCTGCAGTTCCTTCTTAAATTATTGTTAATGGTGCTTGTTTTCTTTTAGCAGTCACATGGCTTCCAGTGTGGGATGGATAGTAGGAGTCTTGGATGGCATCATTGCCGCTTTATAGCTTGAATGGCTATTCATGCACCTTTAAATAAGTCCAGCTTAGAGCTTCTATAATTATCCTAATCCAAAATATAATGTTAAAAGGAGTAAAATTGAATCTTTTTTGAAACAATGCAATTCAGCTAAATTCACTCGGAATCTGAGCCTCTTAATAGATTGTAGGAAGAAAAGTCAGACTGACATCCACACTGTTCCTGGAATAGAGCTGGTAGGAGCCTTGTATTCCAAAAGGGAACTGAAGTCAACCAAAATCTCAGTCCTTGGCTTGGGTTCATAACATTATATGATGTGATAGTAATATGACTTAGTGGTTAATATTGTTTCAGATGTATTTACACAAATTCTGAATATTGATATACACCGGTCCTTATTGTCCTTAACTGGTGCCTAACTGGTGCCTTCCCCTTTTGTTGGAAGGCAAGTCTCTTTTTAATCAGTGTCCTACTATAGAAGAGTGAAAAGTTAGCATTTAAAAAATGTCAGTAAAAATGGCACATCTGACTCAAATACTTGAAATGTCTGATCCTTATGTGCTGTCATTTGGAAATAGTACTATACTGATGCAACTTTAATCTGTAGGATTACTTTTTCGTTTCTTATTCAGTGCCTTTTCTTTTCCTACATTGCAGTAAGTCCATTGATCCTCACAAAGTTCCCTGCCCTGTCCTCTGGTTGAAAGTCCATGGAGGTTTTGCCCCAGCAAGAGCAACTATTCACGGAGATTTGCTCTCTGCAGAGTTGGGTTTTGGGCTATGGGATGAATGTAAGGCATAATAGTTAAGGCTGGACAGGTTTGGTATGCATGGAACTTGCCCAGATATGTGAGTTTGCTCTTTAGCTGCATGTTGTCATCAGTTAACTGTAACAACACTGTTTGTAGTGTAGTTTTGGAAGCAGTGCTGCAAAGTGTTCAGCGTGCTGAGAGCAGCAATTTGGCCGTTCTTCAGCTTACACTGTATAAACACATTCTTCTTTTTTCTCCCCCCTCACCGCCTTTTTCTTTCTTCTCCCTTCCTTCCCCTCCAGGACACAGGGCTATATTTTTCCCTAACTGCGTGAAGCTCTAAATCTAACGGATGCCTGTGCCGCCGCCACCACCTCCGCCTCCTCCGCCACCTCCACCGCCTTCGGGAGGGCCCCCGCCACCGCCACCACCTCCGGTAAGACCAACTTTGCCTCTTTGGTAGGAAGAGCTCAGCTGTAGTGCAGCCTCCAGGCCTCTGGGGTGGATATTCACAGCAAATGTCTGAAACTGGTGCTTGTTTTGCTGCTTTTTGTGCTTCTCTTGATGGGAGTGCGTGTGGGTGGAATCCAGCATCTGTGAAAACCTCTTGAGTCACAGGGCGCTTGTTCTGGTACCGGCAGTGTGCAGGTGGTAACTGTTAATTCCTCCATTCTCTTTCCCCCAGCCGCTCGCAGAGTTTCAGCTGTAGGTGTTTCTCTTTCTAGCACATGGCATCTTCTGGGGTTACAGCACAATCTGCTTTTATACATGTGCTGGAGCAATTACTGCTGCTCGCAATCGTTAATCGGTGTGTCATCAAGTAAAACGTGCCCTGCCAGCACGTTTGCAGCAAGAGGAGGATGCTTTCAGAGGAGTTCAGTGGTATTGCATTTTCATACCTTCACAGCTAGTTAATGTAACCTTGACATCTTTCCAGTCCTTCCTTGCATACAGCAATCATTTGTTTATAGCCTGTTTCTACATCGCAATTCTTAGACCATTTCTGAAATAGTGAATGGCATGGTTGTATTCAAGATCCAGAATTTCTCCTGAAATATCTTCTTCCAGGAAGATATTTCTTGAATGTTTCTCTTTGCTACTTTGCAGATGGAACTATTTTGTAAAATTCTCCATGCACTGTGGAGATGATGAGGAAAAAGGCCAAGACAGTACCTGAAATCAGCAGTAGTCAGTTCTTTTCATCGGTTTATTTTAACTTTGGGCACCATGACCAATATTTTCAAGTAGCTGCTCTTCTAGGTTGGTATACAGCCTATGGTTAGATGCTGAAATAAGCAGGCTGTTTTCCATGAGCAACAACCGCAATTAAAGACTGCAGGAGCTACAAGCGTTCTTATCCTAATAAATTCAGTTCTGTAAATAGAGATATTTTTAGACTCTTCTAACATACACTAGTTGTAAATGATTTCAGGAAGCTAAGAAGACCCCTAAGGATCAGCATAAACAAGTTAGGGGTTCTGCCCCCTCTGCTTCTCCCTTTCTAATCACTAAAAAAATTAGGCTGACAGGGTTTTGATGCAAGTCAAAATATTTCCATGTTTTAGTTAGGTCATTCTTTTATTAATGTCACATTCTTCAGGTAAGAGTTTAGTCTTTGGTTAGAAAACAAACCAAAAGTATTTCTAAATAACGTCTGGGTTTAAGGCCTGCCTTTTAATGAAAGTTTTGATTGTGGAAAAAGCAAATGAGACAACATAAAGATTTTGTAAAATAATTTGACAGAACAGTGTTTTCCTTTAACAGTGAAAAGACTTTCCCCAGTCAAAACTAAATCAGAGAGGAGAGTTGCAGAGATGCAACTTTAAGAGCATCTTTAATCTACCTGATGAGTTCAGCAAAAGCACAGTGTGGCTTTGAGTCTCCAGCTGGTGCTAACTTGCAGTGTAAAATCTTGTAATTGGGGAATCCATGACGACTGCTTGCTGCAGATCCTGGATTCTTTCACCAGCAAACTATTTGGCAACTGTCTTTTACAGTTGCTGAACTGTCCAGCTGCTGTTGCAGCTGCTAAATGGAGGATGGAAGAAGAAAAATTAAAGCTTTCAGCAAAGCTTCAAAACAAAAAAGTTTTACTCGATCAACACCCTCAAAGATGTTTCAGTGCAAAGAGCACTGTGATTTTTTTTTCTTTTATACTGATAGAATTAAACCAGAGTAACATTTAAATGTTAGCAAATAGCAGTTAAATTGCTGCATTGCAATGCAGTCAATGTACTAAGCTAGCTGATTTGCCTTATATTAAAAGTGCCACATTCATGTACAGGGTAAAGTTTTGGGTTCCTGGTATTTTGTATGGCATCATTGATGGTACCATAGACTTGTCTTGCTTTTCTAATTACATGGATAATAGCTGTGCTGTCCTCTTGCTTTAATTATAGGAATTTTGTTAGTATACACAGCCACTGCATTCTTTGTTTTTTTCCCGCAAGTTTTTTCAGTGAGCATTATGAGACATGGTCCCAAATGATTTTGCAATTTTTGCTTAATTTCATTGAAATCCTAAGCACACCAAGTCAATTTGCCACTTGACTTTTTTGCACTATTAACTCCCTCTTTAGGCAGAAAAGGTTAGGTTATTTCCTGTTATTTTCAAACATTTTGAACTTGAAGTTATTCTGTAAGTATCTGTACTGAATTTTACTCACCTTTTGCATAATTTGTTGCAAGGCAATAAAGAGACTTGTAGATGGTATCCTGGACACACCAGTAGCCACCTGTGCCCAATAGAAAAGTTAATGGTTAGTATAACATATTTAAAGGAAAATCAAGCAGATTTTGCTGCAGGGAGTGGTAGGCTATCTGTGATAGTAGATGTAGGTAGCTGAGTCAAAAATGTAAATATATCTACTTGGATTAATGAGCGTGTCTTCAAACCCCTGCCACTGGGATCATAGAGATGAGAGGGATGAGCAGACAGAATAAAACTGTGCTCCAACATGTTTTTGCCACTGGCTTATGGAGTTAATCTTTCTGCTACCTGTCTTGCCTCTGCCCCCGATAAAGGAAACTCAGAGAGGAGGTATTCAGATTTTTGTCCTAAATCTCTTCCCGTTTTATGGACATATGGGCATCACATAGGTGGTTTTTTTTCCCTTTTTTTTTTCTTTTTNTTTTTTTTTTTTTTTTTTTTTTTAATTTCTCTGTTTCTAAAGACTCCCTTCTGTTGCAGCTCCATTTTTTTTACCCGTTTTGCTTTTAGTCTGGTGCAAGATAAATTCCAGCTAGTTTGGTTGTAATATTTCTGTGAGCAGGTAACACCCTCAAACCTGATAAACCTGGTGAAGTTCCCAAGAGAGGAACAAGAGAGAATTCTGTTTGGATAAATTCTGCTCCCCTTTAACATGCAGTGAGTGTTGCTCACTGTTGCGCTGCCTTCATCCATAGGTGTGCATTTCCAGGGTTATGTTCAGTCGACACACCTGAGGGTAAACAGAGGGAGTAAGACCAAGGGAAAGAGGGGAGTAGGCCTGAGGGTAAACAGGGAGAGTAAGCCTGAAGGTAAGGAGAGGTTAACAAGGCTAGAAATGATAAAATTATCAGAATCTCATAGATTATTTACAATCTTAGAAGTTACAAAAAAAAACCCTTTAATTTGCTTTACATTTCCCCAAAACTTTTTCAATATTTTTGTGAAATATTATTGAAAGGAGGTACANAGAGGTTAAAAAGGCAGGTTAGAAATGATAAAATTATTGAATCTCATAGATTATTTACAATCTTAGAAGTTACAAAAAAAAACCCTTTAATTTGCTTTACATTTCCCCAAAACTTTTTCAATATTTTTGTGAAATATTATTGAAAGGAGGTACAATTATTGTGAGTTATACAATCAGAAGTTAAAATGGTCCTTTTGTAGGACATCTCCTGCAGTATTTGAGAGCTGTTGCTGTCCCTACTTTGTGGCACAGTCATTTCTGTCAATACCATCCAGATATCTGTCCTCAGGGTCTGTCTAAACATGGTTTTCCCTGTGTGGTGTTAATAGCTGGGAGCAGGGCCCCACCCTGGTGCCTTCACCTCCCTATTTATTCCTTCTTGTTCTCCTCCCACTGCTTTTCAATGTGTTTTTCTCAATTCAACTCTGTCATTCCATCAGTTTATGGTATTCCATCAGTTTTTCTCAGAAAGGAAATAAAGCATGTAGGCCCACTCCAAAGTACTCTTTTATTTTTCTTGTTTTAATTATGTTTGAATTGTTTTACGTACTCATAACATTTGTCTTGACCAGTATTTTGATATGTAAAAGGCACACANTTCATAACATTTGTCTTAACCAAAGGTAAGGCACACATGTAAAAGGCACACAAAGTCAAACTGTAAGTGATCTTGCCATGTATTCCCCTGAATATCTACTGAGCAGTAATAGGGTGAGGATAAAGAGTGATTTGGAGATCTTCCAAGCTCACCTGGATGTAACCCTGTGCCACGTGCTCTANAGTATGAAACCCTGTGCCACGTGCTCTAGGTGTCCCTGCTTGAGGGGGGAATTGGACTAGATGCTCCTAGAGGTCCTTTCCAACCTCAACCATTTTGTGATTCCGTGATAGCAGATGAATAGTGGTGGGCTTGCATAGAGCATTCCCAAGCATTGCTGCAAATGCAGCCTTGGGCATTTGTAATGAACAGAGACACAGGGATATGTATAAGCTGCGAAAGGAGGGCACACAGTAACATAAAGAAGGCCTAAGCACTAGGGTGGCATTGCTGAGGGCAGTTCAGCTGGAAGGTACGACAGGGCCATGCACTGCATGTGCTTGCAATGCTCCTGAACGCTTTACTTATCTGCAGAGTGGCTGCAGAGTCTGGTAGCAGGAGCCCTTTTGCAGTGCATGCAGTGGATACATGCTGAATGCCTTTTGTCAATTAATATTACACTTGCAGCCTTTTAATTAAAACAAAACACAGAACTGCAGCAATGCTTGACTGAGTCATCTTTACAAGGCTGGAATGTGACATTGCAAGAAATCGTATTTTCTGTCTCAGTCTCACCATAACTTTGCATTGTTGTTAAAGGCATTTCAGAAATGCATCTAACTGCTACGGAAATGCACTGGGTAGGGTAGATGACATACTATTCTTAAATAGATTAAATTGTGATATACACAGGGAGTCCCAAGTTGTTGAATATTTTGTTATTACTATTCCTAACAGCTCTTCTCATGACAAGGACCCTGCTAGAGTAGAGAGAGAGTAAACAGAGGAAGTGTCACCACCTCCCAGTGCAGTATCTGGAGTGTTCCTCTGTCTGATTTTTGCATTATAATCCGATCACCTGTCATTTTCTTGTTTAAATAAAAAAAAGCTGAACTTTTTATTTATTTTAAGGATGCAGAAGAGAACTTGAGAATTTGGGTTCCAGAAGTTAAGAGACCACAAGATGAAATTCAAAATGATTTTTGAATCCAGTCCCAGGGTCCTGTTACCTGACTTGTGATCTTTCAAAATTACTGAGGAACACTTCACAGAGTGTAGGTTTTACATTGCCTCCATTTTGGTGGTTTATGTTACTGTGTATTTATTTATTTATTTTTATGCTAATGCATTTTTTTTTCTGAAAGACATGCCAAAACTTGTGCTGAGCTCGTGGGTGTTGGGAAATTAAATATGCTCTGAAAAGCTAAGTAGCTCAGCAGGTATAAATCATCATATTGATTCTGTTGTGTTTTCCTGCATAGGTGCAAAAATTTAGCAACCCACACTGGAAAATTTCAAGTATACTCTGTTAATAAGTCAGTTATTGTGTTTGTAGTGGGACTAACCTTTAAATATGCAAGACTTTACATTGATCGAGTGATGCTAACATAAAGCAAGGAGGGTTTTATGGGACGCAGCAGTGTTCATTGCTGGTGGTGGTTAAATGAACACTGGAATGGAGCTGTAGAAGAGAACCTTTCCTGCCAGGCTGCGTTTGCTTTAATGTTTTGTTCTCAGCCACTGCCTCCCCCGATGCCTTTCAAGCAGGCGGAAGCTAGAGCAGAGAAGGCAGCGATAGCTGCTGCCATTAGGACACCTCGTGACTGAGCCAAGCCTGACGTCCCAAGGCGGTGGCAGAAGTGCAGGGAAAGGTCTGTGACAGCATCGCCCTTGGTAGCCTTTGAGGAACGAGTTGTGCGTGGGCACGGCCTATCTATGCACACACGCGGCTCGCTGACCTTTTAAACCCGACAGGTTCTGATTACAGAGCTTTGTGCGGCCAGTGCTGAGATCACAGCTGATAACTTAGTGAGAGGAGATGGAATCGGGGAGCGCCGGGGCTCCCGAAACAATGTGCTCATTAGTGGCCAGGAAGCCGTCTGGCAGCGCCCGCCTCTGGGCTCTTGCAGCGGGAGGGTTTGAAGCTCAGCTTTTCCAGAAGGCCGCAGGACTGTGCTGTTTGCCCAGGTCGAGCACGTGCCAAGAGCTAATTAGTCTCCTCTGATGCACAAAGCAGAAATACGAGCAGCAGCCCGGACCGTGTGATTGATGCGCAGGTGGAGTCTTGCACGGCCATGAGGTTTCCCAACACTGGAAAGCTCTGAATCACAAGTCTCTCTGTCGTGAATAAATGAACTGGAACTCGCCCATTCCAGATTTTGCAAACTTCTTCATAAGCAAAGAGCTTTAAATGTTTTGCTTCCTCAGGAAGTCCTAGTTGTTGAGTCTTGTTGGATTTTTCCTTAAGCTGGAACGGTTTTTCACTTTGATTATTTTATTTTTTGACAGTGCACAAGTGGAACCATACCTAATAAGTATTTAAAGCAAATACAAGAAGGATTACTTAATGTTTTTTTCTATTTTGCTTCTGTTTTTTTTTTCTTGCTGGAAACTAGCTTTATTTTATTTCTTTAATAAACTCTTGTTTTTGTTGCAATTGCATTTCTCAGCACATTCCCAGGAGACACTCAAGCCGCCAGTTTGAGGATTCTCTGTAAAAACAGAGCTCTTGCCTGCTGGGCAAACTGCTTCTGCTGCAAATTTAAAATGATGAATTCCTAGCATAATTGTAATCTTGTAATAGTGGATTGATCTTGAAAACAAGTTCCCCCAGTGTTTCAGGTTTTATGTCGTGCTGCTAAACCATAAGTGACTTCTATAACCCTATGCTATATCATGCAGACATACTGACCATGGCTTGCACTGAAACTTGGGCTCATCTGCAATCTTCTCCCTTGTTCCCAGACAACCTCATTCTTTGAATTTTAATTATCATACTGTAGTTTGTTTAGGTATCTTACTGTCAAGATTTTTTTTGTCAGATCTGTTTTTATAAACAAAAAATTCTAAAAGTCTTTTAAAATTCTAAAAGTCTTTTGAATTCATTTAAATATATCAGTGCTGATGCTTTCAGGGATCTTCTTATAGAATATTTAATTAAATATACATTTAGTGTTCAGCAGGTTGTGCTTCAGTGGAAGGAAGTTATGGAGTAAGTTGCTTATTATCAGGTCTCCCTTGTTCCTGGTCTACTCTCTTTCCTCATTAGTGTTCCCCAAAGGGAAACACATGCATCTTGTTGCCCTCCTGTGAAGTGGTTCCTCAGTTGAACATCTCAGCCATTGCAGACTGCTGTGAGCCCTTGTCCTGCCCCTGCCTTTCCTCCAAGGGAGCAGTAGTTGTACAGCTGGTTGGGGTCCCATTTGTCACCTCTCCTGCTATCAGAGTGTCCTTTTACTTCTAGGAGAGATTTCATTAATTTCCCCGAAAGATGTTGCTATGTTTCCTAGTTTAAGTTTGGTCTATGGGTCAGGTCACATTGGATGCCAGGGAAGGTCAATGCTGGTCCAAGAATTCCCTGCCCACAGAGGCCTCAGCCCATGTCTGTGCACGTTTGCAGAGAATGGCACTGAAAAAAGGGCAGGAGAGAGCAAGCTTTCCTAGAGCGCCATTAAACTCTTCTCTTGTTAGTTATTTCTGCCAGTGTCTGTGCTTTGTCTCTGCATCAAATTCCTCTTTCTTTTAGGGGAAGAACTTGGGGGAGAGGAAGGAGGATTGACACCAGCTTCACAGAAATAAATGAAACTGCCAGCAGAAGACAGGTCTTCCCCTCCACATCCCTGCATATCTCATAGTTTGGGGTTCAAATTCCTTCTTGTAAAGGAGGAAATTAAACTAGGGACACACTTATCCTTGTGTTGAACCCTGCAAATTCAATAAAGAATGTATTTAGAAGCAGATCAGCGGAAGACATACCTGGCCCATTTAGGGGACTATTTCAGCATCCATTCTGATCTGCACTATCTACACGGAGCATGGAGAATTCCTCATTTTTGGTGCACGGGGCTGCTTTTTCAAATCTCAGAGATAATAAAGTAGTTCTGGTCTATAATTAGTATTGCCATGGACTTTCAAATGCACGTTGCCTTTTGCACTTACATCATTTTAGAATCTGAGCACGTGTCCTTCTTAAATATTTTAAGTATTGGAGCAGTCCAGAGGGTAGATGAGCACTTGTATCCATTTTACAAGATGTACAGGGACTTTCCCAAGGTTATGCAAATATCACAGCAGTAACGTCCCCAGAAACAGAGCTCACTCTGAGGGATCTTACTCCATTTTCTATAGCAGAGCTTCTCAGCTCTGAATTTTTGTTGGATATAGCCCAGTTCAGCGTATTAAGATTGAGATTAATTAGGACCTAGGCCTTTCCCTGCCTGTATACCTCATGTAAGCAGAGTTGTGTGTGTCACAGGAAACATCTTTCAGAAAGGATCCAGCCTTCACCTGAAAACTGGGAAATGGGTCATCACGGCTGGCCTCAGTGTTCACTCCAAGGGATGCTCACACTGGCTGCTTACTTATTTACCTGCTTCCTAAACAGAACTTGCCTGACTGCAATTTACATTAATTTACAAAATGTCCTTCTGCTCAGTTAACAGGCTACTGGCCCTTACCATGCCCCTGTAGGGAGGTTTGTATGTTGTACCGTCAGGGCAGCCTCAGTCTGCACCAGGGCGAGCTGAGCAGATTGAGCATCTCAAATCTGAGCTCCAGTTTTTTGAATCTCACTTTGGCTCTCTTCTGTACACCTCCTCTTTGCTGATATATTTTTTCAGAGATGAAGACCAGAACTAAAATTGTTTTTCCAATTTTCCTCTGTTTGTTTGTTTGTTTGTTTTTCTGAAAAGAAAATATACATCTGCGAAATATGTTTCTACATGCAGGGCTAGAATGGCAGGCTGTCTTGCATCCCTGCTCCCATTGCTAGAGCCCACAGATAGATCGAGACTTGTAGCACTCAGGATACAGGCTTTCAGAGGTACTGCCAGAATTTTTGACTCTGGAGTTTTTAGCTTATATCACGTATGTATTTTTTTTTTATTTTTTCTTTTTTTTTCCCCATTTTTTTCTCCTCCAGTGTTGAAGGAGTGTGTTTTGCTTTTTAAGCGGCCTCAGGTTGCAGTGATCCTGATGTCTCATTATCTGTTATTCTGCCAGTTTTCATTATCACCTGCAAATTTAGAAATTTTTATTTCCAGATCACTGATAGCTGACACTCGGGAGTATACTCTGAATTTTGTGATTTGATGCAGTAGGTGGTATGGAAAAGCAAGTGCTTCTCATAAGTTCAGGCTATATGCATGTGTGGTTTGCTCCGTTCTGTTTAAAGTGTGTATCAAGTACGCCATGCATTATGTCTGAAATGGTAGCAGAATAATGTCATGGTTACTTAGGAAAAAGCAAACCCATCATTTCCTTTCCAGTTCATGTAATCGATATGTAAGGAATAAAGTATAGAATTTAATTTCACGCTGTTACCTTAGGCAGCTCTGGCATCTGGTAAAACAAATGATCTTCACATTCTTCTCTGCTTCCCTTTTGGCTTTTGGTGAAAGACTGAGGTGTCTGTCTGTTCAGAAATGCTGCTGCCTTATTGATGGGAGGGGAGGGAGGCTCTGCAAGAATTACCTTCTTTGTCTTGCAGCTGTTTTCCCTCTGTGGCTCAAAATATATATGTCCTCCTTCTCAAATGCATCTCTTTTATATGATTAGGATTGAAGACTTAACTCTCACAGGAGTTCCTCTTTTTAATTATTTCTTGATAAACAACTTGGGCTATTATCTGTGCTTGCGCTGCGGTTTGCAAGAGTAATGCAAGTGTGAATCGCAGGTTAATCGAAGGATGAGAGCTCCTTTCTAACTATGTATCACAAAGCAGGACAGCAAAAAGGGGAATTTGCAAAGGCAGGACACCCAACGTATGTTGTGTCCCACCTTTGCAGGCAGGTACCAGGTGGTACCAGGTACCACCAGGTAGGTGGGAGACCTACCTGGTGAAAGGATTCCGGGTGTGAACTGTCACAGGCTTGGAAAGCACAGGCAGGAAGCAAGGAATCCGTCGGAGCTCTGACTCGTGAGCGACCAGGCAACATTACACCACAGACCAGCTTGACTTTGTAATGGAAAAAGAGAATCCGTATCAAGCTACTCAGAGCTGATCAATCACCTGAGTCCACCACGCTGGGCACGGCAGATTGTATCTCTTACATACGCACCAAGAGGAATTACTCGGGGTTTACTCAGCGTAGGGAAATCAATCCATCTTGAGACGACAGCCTGCTTATTGCACTGCACTCTGGGTGTGCAGAACAGAGTGTTTCCTCTTTATGTTAAATATCTTGGGGAAAAAAATATCTTCCTCCTGTTCAGGTGGTATCAAGTCAAAGGTCGCTTGCAAATGTAAGCTGCCACAAATGCTCTGCTTTAGTCTAAAAGCTATTTGCATATTAAGAACTTTTATATTCAAATATCCTACCTGCTCAGAGAAATAGCCTGGGAGATGAGGTGGACAGCTGGCATAATACACAGACACTTGAACCCGGGCACATAAACACAGCTGCCACGTCTAATTTTAAACATAGGTCTTGATCAGATCCCTCAGGACCCCGACCACGGCTTCTGCGTGGGAATAGAGACGTGAGGCTCTAGATACTGGTAACAGGCTGTCAGGAGAAGGGAGGTTACCCTTGCTCCCATTATGGTATTTCCATTTTTCACAGTAAGTATTGTGAACGTAATGAAAATGCTAATGAAAATTAGTTTCTGGCTTGTCTAAGGTTGCTCGTAACCATGCAGCATTTCTGAGCTGTCCTAAGGGGAATTTGTATTTGTTGTCTGTAAAGTACAAGGCAGATGATAGCTCTGTTTCAGAAGTTAGGAAACTATATAACAGCATAGCTCTTTCTAATGTTTTCTTAACCAGCACAGCTACCGGATCAGTCACCAGGTTATAATTCAGAGTTTTTACATCAGGTGTCAGGAATGCAGCTGGCATTAGTACAACCTGGAACGCCATCTAGCGGACCCGTGCAAATCCATTTGGGGTTTTATTTTATTTTTCGGTTGGTTGGTGGGTTTTTTCGCTTGTTTTTAACCTAGTACAAAAATAACTGCAAGCAATATCAGAACAGTATATTTTTTCTACTAAGATTAGAAGGTTAGACATTTTATTAATTCATCAGCTGGTAAGTGTTTTCAAGCTTCTGCTTTGCTTTCAGAAGGCTGATGCCAACTGGCTTTTTTGGTTACTTTGAAGTATGATAGCGTTGCTCTACTTACTGTTCTACTTTCTTGTGACTAGAATACTAAAATGAAGGGTTATAGAAACATTTCTGCCACTTGTTCTTTTTAGGACAGTTAGGTGACCTATAAAAATTTGGATATGGAAACATGCAATGTCTTGTACCTCTGATGTCAGGACTCTCTGGCTGTTGTGAAATAACAATTTTGTTGGGTTTTATGTGCTTCTGATTTTTTAATAATAAGAAGCCAAATAAAATAAGAGATTACTAAAGAATAAACATATATTTTCTTTTCCTACCAATCTTTAAGCTTGCCTTTCCATATGTGGACCTTAGCTAGGCTAGGAAAGCTGTTACGTATTTCGAGGAATAATTTTAACGCTCTAAAACAGTCTACTTAAAATGGCGTAATTCTTGAAAACAGTGAAACAGTCTAAATTATGTTAATATTCAAATACAAATGCAGTATGTCCTTAGCGAGGTTTTATTCAATAAGGGCGAATAAGTAAACCAAAGATTTTTGTTGTAAGGTGACATATAAAATCTTTGTCATACTGCACTATAAATAGAATGGAAAGAAGTAAAGAAATAGGCAAGCGGAGCTCGAGAGGGGGAGACCTGCTTGTTCACAAAGCGTAGCTGGCCCAGCATTAGGTCAGATAGATAGCATTTAAGCATGCCTCCCAGTTTCTTTTAAAGATTTTAAAGACACAACTAGTAGCAGATTGGGTTTTTTTGGCGATGTTCTTTTTTTTAATTTTCAGGTTTTCTGCCTCTCAGGAACTGAAGCCATTCCCGTTGACTGGATCTAAAGGTTTTAAAATGACAGCTGCCAGGGATGGTTTATTTCAAATTTTCTATCCCAAGTTCACTTATGTGTCCTCTCTCAGCATTTATTTCATCGGTGGCTGCTGTCTAATGCTCTTGTCTTCGACAGACGAGTTCAGAACTACCAAAATTGCGAAAGGAAGACCAAAGAGCACGAAGTGCACTGCTAGCTGATATCCAGCAAGGGACCCGCCTAAGGAAAGTGACTCAGATCAACGACCGAAGCGCACCACAGATTGAAAGTAAGTGTGTAGCTCCGGGAAGGGTCTCCGGGTGAGCTCTGCTGCAGTCTCAGTGGTGGAGGTCAGAGGGACTACTTTCTGCCTGAAGAGCAGGCTCAAGGTACCCCCAAGGTCAGCATCTTACTTCAGCGTGTTACCTCAGGAAGCACAGAGGGAGAGTTTCATTTTCTAATCTTACATCACACTGCAGGATAAAAAAAAAATGTTCAGAATAAGGGCATAATGGGATATCACTTTAACCAGCATTCCTTGTTCAAAAACATCCATGAACAATAAACTGATGGAAATTTCTCGGTGAAATAAACATTTAAACAGAATAGTTGGCTCCAGAAAGCGTTGTTCCTTACTAGATATAAAGAAAAAAAGGTGCCAAATTCTAGAAGCATAAGCTTAATTCCCTTAAAACAAGAGTGCTTATCTCAACACAAGTCTCTCTCAGTTAGGAATACATGTCTTATCAAATTGCTCATCACTTAAAATTACTTTTTTATTACATTAAAATAACATTTAACAAATTATAGGGGTTGCTAGAGTCCTTTTCTTAAGGGTTTTTGTTCTCACCCAAATCCTTTTCCAGGCTCCTTACAATGGTAGATTTTGTTTGTTTTCTTTTTCCTAGCATGATAATGCTAAAGGAAATATCTTGGGGATTGTGGCTAGAGAGGGTAGAACTAATGCTAATATGCTAATATGCACTTGATCCACAAATGAAGAGAGCTTAGGTGAGCTGACCTAGTGACAAAAAAATAGGGATAGAAGGATCTTGACAAGTTTCATTAACTAAACCCTCCAGTGAGGGAGATTTCCTAACAAAAATAGGAGCTTTTCAGGAATTGCATAAGCACCTGGGGGATGACAATTTTCAAATGTAATCCGTCACTTCTTGCTGGTTGTATCACTGACATGAGGATGAGAAAGCACCAGAGGGTGCTGTGCTCCCAGACGTTGGTCGGAGAAGTGGTAGTTTGTTGTAGCAACAACTACTTTTCTTGCCGAGTCAGTTTGAAGAGGAAAAAAGTCTAGTCCTGGCTGTGTCTGTTAATGCTGTATTGTTACAGGCTAAGTCATAGCAGTCTGAGAGCCAGGATGAAATGGCTTTCTGAGATACTTTCTCTTTTTATAACAGAACCCAAAGGGGCTAACAGAGATGGAGGAAATTCAGCCGTTAACAAAGGTGGTTCTCAGCAGCCCCTGGCGGGGTTATTTGCTGGTGGCTTCCCTGTTCTCCGACCAGCAGGCCAGAGGGATGTGCCAGGTAAGGGAGGCTTCCGTACGAAAGGAAAAAACAGACAGGGAGAACTGGGATTTGGAATAAAAGTTCTTTTGTAACAGCTTTAGTTTATTTGGGGCTTGTGTGTGAGAGTGTGCACTCAAAATTCATCTTGTGGCTCTAGAAGGCCGGATTATGCACGTAGTTGGAAATCATCTTTCTAGATCTCGGGTGCCCTCTCGCTTAAAATGTAAATAATAAGCTAGCTGCACTTTGGATAAGAAAGAAATTTAGCAGACTTCACGCAGTTTTGATGGAGGCTTTTTAAACTGGTCTAACGTGATCTTTCTCCGTGTGCCCGGCGTGTGTTTCAGGCGGGAGGACCGGCCAGCTCCCCGGGCCGCGAGCGGCGCCTCCCCGGAGCGCGGGCGCCGCGGGCCGGGCGGGCG
>VWPW01022587.1:146907-185372 GCA_013389825.1 Crypturellus undulatus
CCGCCGCCGCTGCCGCCCAAGTCTCCGCACCTGCTGTCGCACCTGCACAAGCCCAGCAGCATCCAGGCGCTGCCGCTGCCCGCGCCGCCCCCGCCCGCGGCGCCGGCGCCGCCCGAGGGCAGGAGGAGGAGAGCCGCGCGAGGCGCAGGTAAGAGGGCGGCAGCGCCGCGGCCCTCGTGTGGGGGCACCCTCATGACCCGCCCGAGCTCTTTGCGCCCTCGTTGCCGGGACCCAACGCGCGCCACCTACCGAAGCCACCTCGTGGGATGGCTGTAGAGGGGTAAAGACCGACAGGGATGGGAAACCCTCTGCCTTTCAGCAAAGAGCAGCAGCCAGTGCCTCCTGTGATGGAGCTGGTAGGGCCAAAGGTTGCCCTCGCTGCTGGGGAAGTGGGGATATTGGCTGCTCTTTCCTGGAGCAGATGGCAAGAGGAACCGTCTTGGACTTCTCTTGCCAAATGAAGATAAAAACGTTTGTGTGGGTTTGAGAAATACAGACAGCTACTTAATAAGGAACATCTAAGAGTATGTTCTGTACCCTGCATCTGAGCAGCCACGCGTCGAGAGAAAAATTACTGGTTCCCTTTGACAGCAATGGGAAAGTCCATGCGAGTACAGGAGATGAGGTGCTTGGAGACAGTGATTAATGATGCTCATTCTAATTCCATCAGAAATATCTGGTGGATATTTCCATCAGATCAGTGTGCCCTTCTCCCAGCTACCCAGGAGGAGAGGCAGCTTTGGGAGGGAGCTAACTGGGAGGCCCCGTTGCCTGTCAGCAGTTCACGTTAGGGCTGTGCTGGAGGCCTCAGCTCTGGCAACCGCTCGGTCAAGTGCGTTAAGAGTAACAGTAGTTCCACCGAGAAGCTGCCAGAGTGCCAAAAAGTTATTTATTTTGGACACACCACCTCATAATTTTTTTTGAAAGAAATATGTTCATGTGAAAGCTGAAAAATAGTCTTCTCCTCCAGGATGGGACAAAAACAAATTTCAAGCTGCCAAGCTTTCTCCAGAACTAGAAACAGCACACTCAAATCGGCTCAAAGGGTGATTAAGTTTAAAAGTCGATGCTATAAATCCATGGCCAGGCTTGGCAAAGAGCAGTTACCCTACAAGATGCATCACTGGCAAGTCTGCGTGAAATACTGCCCGCCTTGTACACTGTCCTTTTCTGTGCAGAGTGTACATTGGTTTTGGTATGTCATGACGGTCCTTAAGTGCTGCTCTGCTGCCTCTTTTTAAGGAACTGGTGCTGGGAAGCTAATGACGCCTCCACAACCACCAGCAAGATCACCAACAACTGAACTTACAAGCAAGTCTGGAGTCCCAGCCTGGGCAGCACTTCATGACCCTTATCCACCTCTTAAAAATGGAAATATGCATATCATTGGTAATATCATCTAAATAATATAGTCTAAGTCTAATGATTTAAGTACAAAAGCTTGTGTTTCAGACCTACCAAAAACACTTTCTCGTGACAAGAACAGTGGTGCAAAACCAGACATACAGAAACATTTTGTGTAACCCTGGACAATGACAAAACATTAATATTTTTGCACAAATGTCCTGAACCATCGAATAGACGAGAAGAGTATGTGGTACCTGCACCTTTCTTTACGATGGTGAAAAGTTTCGGTAGTGTGTTTACATTACTGCTCCCCAAAGCATTTCATGTTCATTTAGTAGCTTCAATTCCATAAAATGGCTTTGGGGTCTGATTAATTGGCTCTTCATTCTGTTTTGTTCTAAATTGTTCTAAAACCACCTGAGAATACATCAACGACCGCAGTATAATCAGTGTTGAAAACTGTAACAGTAGCCAGATGCTTTGACATAGTAGGGGGGTGGTGTGTGCAAATTGAGCCAGAATAGTAGGATGGCTCACAGAAATACCCTTCTGGAGTCCTTACACGGAGTGAGCCACAGCGAAATGCAGAGAAAAATTCTTCAGCACTTTGAATTGAAATTACTTGTAGCAATTTATCTTTTTAATAATATCTAACTATGACTACCATGTATTTCTCTGAAACTTCTCAGATGACTTTGAATCTAAATTTACCTTCCATTCTGTGGAAGATTTCCCCCCACCCGAGGAATTCAAGCCATTTCAGAAAATTTATCCCAGCAAGATAGCTAGAGGTAAGTGTGTAAACATGACGAGGTCTGATACTTGTCCAATGGTATTAAAAGCAGGGAATGAACATAAAGAGTTTCTGCATCTGGAGTGTATTTTATTGAGCTACTAGAGAGGGTGCAGCATAGAGCCGCGAAGATGATTAAGGGACTGGAGCATCTATCTTATGATGAAAGACTAAGCGAGCTGGGCTTGTTTAGTCTGGAGAAGAGAAGACTAAGGGGAGATTTGATCAACATTTTCAAATACCTGAGGGGTGATTGTAGGGAGGATGAGACCAGGCTCCTCTCCGTTGGGGCTGGTGACAGGACAAGGGGTAAAAGGTGTAAGTTGAAACACAGGAAGTTCCACCTCCATGTGAGGAAGAACTTCTTTCCTGTGAGGGTGACAGAGCCCTGGAACAGGCTGCCCAGAGAGGCTGTGGAGTCTCCTTCTCTGGAGATCTTCAAAATCTGTCTGTGCCCCGTGCTCTAGGTGTCCCTGCTGGAGCAGGGGGGTTGGACTAGGTGATCTCTAGAGGTTCTGTGAAGAACACAGACCAGCAGCAATATGAAATGTTGGTTGCTACCAGCTGCTAACATGTATAAAATGAGGAATGGGATTTGTTTCAGCGGTAATGAAGACCAAAGATTTAGTAATGAAGTGTTTTTCATTCTAAAATATTAGTACCAAAAGAATAAAATGAAGTGGATTGACATGTAATTTAATTTTATTCTTTGCATTAAGCTACAGAGTGCCTTGAACTTGAAAACAATGTAAACAGCCTGCTCATGAGTTGGTTTATCTGTTCATAGACTTGTGTGAAATCACAAAAGAAAGGTTGTTACACTGTATACCATAAGAAGTTTTATATTTGATCCACATGATACATCACATGTTTTGAATTAAATCCTAAGCACGGTGCTTTGCACACCTGAATAACAAAGGCACTCGGCACCTGAACCTCTGCAGGCAAGTAGGGAATCACAGAAACTTGCTTTATTTGGTCTTAGCTTGGAAACTTAGTATCAGGGCACTGTGGAAAGAGTAGAAGTTCACACTTCCAGCTTTGAAAACTGACACTTGAAGGTGCCTTGAGATCTAATGCCTATATTCTGCTTTTTATAAAGCCCCTTATTTTCTTTATTATTAGATCAACTATTAAGCACTTAACTTCATTAAGTTCTTCCCTTTCACAATACTTTGAACTGCTTTTCATAGCAGTTTAGATCAGTCTAAAGCAGCTGCTGTGGTTCCACTCCCTGCCCTTCCACATGCACCTTCATGATCATGTAGCAAGGAGGATGATCAAAGACTTTTTTACTAAAGGGCTGTAGAGATGAGCATCAGTTATATATACACAAGCTCAAGGATGGGAGGAGGTAAATGCACTATTCCTTACTCGCTTGCTTTTACTGCTGTGGAACTACATCTAAAGTATGTATCCAAAATACGTATTTTCTCAGATCAAACCTGTCCTATCTATTTACAGATCCCTCTAAAAATCCTCCAATAAGAACACATGTGAGATGAGTCTTCTGGATGCTATCTGGATTGGTATTAAAAATGGAGAAGATCAAGATAATATATGAAAGAGAGGGGGATGCCCTTTAAAAGGATAGAGATTATATTTGAATTGCAAGTGCTGCAATGTTATCACTTCTATAAACTGGAAGATAAATTTAAATGACACTTTTTGAACTAGCCTCCACTACAAGAGTGTTGACAGAGGCTTTTAAATTATTGTATATATCTATATACATGAGTATTTTTTAAGCAAAGCATCCTACATGCTTTAAATTCTTTGTAGTGTTCAAACAACTCATTTTAATCCTGGCTGACAGATGATACCTCAAGGATACCTTTTTGCATTAAATGGCTGTAGGTTTTTTTTTTTTCCTCCATCATCCTTTTTTTTTTTTTTTTTTNACCTCAAGGATACTTTTTTGCATTAAATTGGCTGTAGGGGTTTTTTTTTTTTTTTTTTCCTTTATCTTTTTTTTTTTTAAAAAAAAAAAAAAAAAAAAAAACTCCAGTTATTTTCCAATGAAAAACTAGCAGAGACTAATGTGATAGTCTGTGTGTATTTCTTTGCTCCTGCCTATGCTCAAATGGCAGCAGACCAGCACCTTCAGCAACAGATGCGCCCCCAGTCCTTTTCTCAGTGAGCACAAAGATGATGATCTTGGTTCTTGAACCTACCTCCTACTTATCACGCAGCCTTACAGGACAGTGAACATGTCTGAGAAAGCCCAACGACACAGAGTGGTTATGGAATTGACAAAGATGAGAGAACCTTTCCAGTTGGGATGAAGAGGAAGTTCTGAGCAGCAATGAGGATTCATTGTCCAAAACAACATATAGAAGCAGTCTACATAGTAGCTGTCCCTTTTTAATACAGTTGGTTGAGACAGTAACAGCCTAGCAGGGAACAAGCTTCAAGATTCCACTTTTAATGTGCAGCTGGGTGGGCGGTCTTTGGATCACCAGTGTAACACCTGGACGTCAGGTGTCTGCTTCCAGCAAAACATTCCCCTATGGGGTTCCTGGCTCACCACTTTGACTAATGAGAGTGCTCCGTCATGATAAGCCTGATACTAAGTCAGGCTCTTTAAGATCAAGAGATTATTTACGTAATTTAAATTCCTATCATCATGAGCTATAATAAACAGAAGTAACGGGTAAAGATCCTTCCCACAGAGCAGCATCTCTCTGCTTTTCTCCGAGTCCTTGCAAGAGGTCAGTTGTGCTGCAACTCCCACCCCCACACGCATGCTCCACCTCAGGTGAAAACACAGTGGAAGCTCACAGTGTCATTAATCTTTTTCTAGCCTATCATGATACCTAGTTGTTCTTCATGTTTTTTTAAAAAAAAGTGATGCTTTGAGCAGTACTTTCTTCCACCAGTATTATAGTTACTTGATTTATATGCATGAAATATGGTAAAAAGCAGGGGTCAGCACCTACACTGCTTCTCAAAAACTACAAAAAGTTTAATATTGCATTTAAGAATATTTTGTTACAGTACTATTAAAAGTGACTTATTGCTGGTTCTTATCTGTATTTCAAACTTGCATAGAGTTGTAATAATTACCTTTATAAGGATTTTAAAGCTATTCAGGTGTCTTTTGGCAGGTGGTCTAAACATTAAAGGAAGAGAAATTTTAATCCTGTTTTTATTATTATTAGCAGTATTTTAGAAGCAAACAACTTCTTTAAGGGATTAAACTGGAAAGCCTGTGCACATGTGCAACTGTGAAAAACACTTCTGTAATGTTAGTAAAGTGTTATTTAATAGACACTGTATTCCTGTCATTGAAGATCCCTTGACACTTCAGAAGCTCACACTGGGTACAGGGACTCACACTGGCTGTAACGTGGTGGAAGGGTTAATCCCACCATGTACCCAGTGCACCTGCCTGAGCCCCAGGCATGCTCAGGTTAAGACCATGGGGGTGCTCAGGTTTTCTCAGACTTGTAAGACTAGTGACAGCACTCGAACATGTTACTAGAGTTACAGTGCATTAAACATATATATATATATATATATATAATGCAACATGCTACTAGAATTTGCCTGGACCACTGTGCTAAAGTAAGTTTTAGTTTTGTCGTATGAAGAGTTCCTAAGAAGAACAAGTCCCCACAAGCTGATGGCAGATGGTTGTTCTGTTCCTTAAGCAGCAGGCAAATAAGATGCATGATGTTGCTAGCTGAAACATCCTCCTATGATATTTGTTTCTCCTCCAGCCCCCAAAGCAGGAAGGCAGAGCAGTGCAGAGGAGCAGTGGGAAGTGATGTGTCCTAATCTCTGACCTCTGCTCGCACAACATTTTACCTCAGTTCTCTCCTCTTCACAAGCACCCAGCTCCTATCACGCTGCTGGGCTCTTTTCATTCAAAGCCCCCTTTCATTCCAGAAATGTACTTCATGGGAAATCCACTTACTTAACTGTGGACAAAAAAAAGAATAGACAAAAATCTACTCTAGAGTATTTCCCTAATGCACAACTCCCTCACAGTTTCAAGTTGAGATGCTGATGCCTTCTGGAGGAGCTGTTACCTCCATAAAAACCTGTGGTTTGTCACCCTCCCCACTCCTGAACGATGAGAGATTTGAACTCCGTATGGTAATTTCTACCTATTACAAGCGTGGACTTCTTGTCTGTTTCTCCTCCTGTTAAAAGAAGGATAGGATAGAGGTCCCATCTCACTTCTGGAAAAAGAAAACACATAGAAATCAAGTCAAGGAAGGGAAGCGCGCTGCAGGACTGTGCTTGCGATAAGTGAGCGAAGAGAGACAGCCCCTTCTAAGCTTGGCCGGCTGGATTGCCGTGCTCCTCATGAACTCCCAGGCACTTCAATGCCCCCCGCAGAGCACAAGGAACTGCTGAGCAGTACAAAGGGAGGAATAGGGACTGCAGTCAGACACTGACCAACGTGCCGCTGCTGTCCCACATAGTGGATTGGTTGCACGTAGGTTCCTGAGCTGTGCTGGGTGGCTCTGCCTACCGTGCCCAGCAGCAGGAGCCAGCTGTGTTACAGACACGAGCTGCTTCAAGCTGGAAGCAGGCAAGGGCTACACGAGGGGACCAAACTGGCCATTTTTACAGTATAATGTCAGCTGCTGAGTCACTACAATCAGATATACCAGTACAGCAAGTTCAAGAACCAGGACTTACCTCCCAGCCCCTTTAAAACATGAATTTCAACTACCATCACGAGTATGAGTTAGCAAGATGGAAAAACTACAATGCTTGTTAACTTTGCTGCAAGCCTGGTCCTGAGCGACAGAGAAAAAATAGTTTGCTTCAATGACGATATGGCAGTTACCCTGATGAAGTTAATCTTTGCTTTAATTGGTTGCCCAACATACATATTTAGACATTCTGTACTAAATTAGCCAGCATGCACACAGTAATTGGACCAGTCAGTGACTTTCTCCTTTCACTATACACACACACAAACAGAAACATCACATAATTGGACAAAGAAAAGCAATTTGTTAACCGGATACAGCTACCAAGGAATGTTTTTTTTTCCTCTAGAAATGTTTTTTTTTTTTTCCTGCAAGTTCACGAGTGTGAAGACTTTCTTTCAGGTTTGGAGAACTTTGCAGTCTTCCTGCGAAAAGGCTAACAGTATCCACTGTGGCTGAAACGAGATAAGATTGGTTTAAAATTGATTCCAAATGAAAGTGCAATAGAAAACAAACATGCCCACAGCATAACACAGGGAAAAGGGACTTGGGGGACAATGCAATGAGACACACTGAGGCAGACAGGGTACTTTCGACCGAATCCTACATGCCATTAGATTGGAATCAGATCCAACATCTTGCATTCACAGATACTGGCTGCTACCAGAAACTCAGTATCTAAGGAATTAAAATGTTTGCTTACTTCATTTGAAGAACTTAAGCTCTGTGTCAACACAGTCATAGAAAAGATCCACTACTTCAGCAGCATCCAGAATCTCTGCACGAGTAAGAATATCTTCCATCGCTTCCAAGCCTTGTTTTTCAAGCTCTAACATAATCCTCATCAGCTTCTGGCCTTTATCCTAAAGGCAGGAGATAACTAAACTGAATTAACCATTGCACCAGCCCACTCAGCATTCTTACTGTTCACTTTTTTATAGGGTACCTTTCAAGTTTTTAAAGATGCAAAAATCATCTTTTTTGAATACAGATTATTTCTGCTGACATTTTTTGCGACAGCCAGAGGCTAAGAACAAACATGCCTGATACTATATGTATTAAAAGCAAAAACAAAATAATAGTTCCCATGTTTAAAGTAGGAAAGGAAGGAGGAGAGAAAGATAGAGAGCAGAAAAGAGTATAGAAATTATACACATGAGAACTCTTTAAGCTAACAAGTCAGCAAACAACTATTGGAGAAGACTAGAAGCCCTGAGGACTGTACATGGACCCCTCTGATCATCACCATCTTTACCTGAAAGATAACAGCTAGATCTGTGTAAGTGAGGTGTAATGTAACAGCAGTAAGACTCCAGATACCAGGGAAGGCCGTGTGCGTCATTCTGGCTTCTCTTCTTGTTTCTGGGTAGAGAGCCTCAGGAACCTATGGTACCTGAGGAACCAGGTTTTTTTTTTTATCCAGAATTTAAAGCTTCTTAAATTCTTTGGGGGAGGTGGCCAGGGGTTAAATGAAGAAGTGCTGTTTGCTCTGTTTGCAGCTTTCAAAACTGAATTCCAGAAACAAGAGGTTTAGAATAAATAATGGCCCTGAGCTTTCCAGAATTTCATGTTGGCCTTTCTGCAGAAATAACAGGGCACCTAAGCTCAGCTTCAGGCTCTCAGCTGTCCAGGTTTTATAGCATAAGCCTGGCTAAAACTACAACTCCCTTTCTAACATGGCTTTCAGTGTCACACTGTGATGCTTCTTGTTTTAGTAAAGAAGAGCCTGCCAGCTAAAATGCCCCTTGCAGAAATTCCCTACTAGGGAATTCCCTGAATCTGCATCTCTCAAACTCAGAAATCTGCATCTCATATAAACTCAGAAATGTTACAGGAGATTGTTGCACACTGACTCAGTGTTGCTGCAGAAGCAACAGGTTTTAAATTGAACAGAAAACTATTTAGCAGGTTGTAGCCTTGTTTTTCTTAAGTAAATTATAAAGCTAGTAATCTACAATCTTTTCCCTTAATTTAGATCCGTGTTTTTAATGGAAAATGCTAACGGACAGAATTGAGGCCATGAAACCATTCAACTACAAAAGGTGCCAAGCGCCCCCGATCTCACCTGGTCACTCTCCAGGACAGAGCGGACCCGTTCATGTGCCTTGTACAATTCATGCCTGCGGTCGGGCTTCTCCTGGAATCGAGGTATTTTTTTAGCAGGATCATGGTCACCGAAAGAAGGAGACTGCACTTTTGGTACTAATTTGACATCATCGACAAAAATAAAGGGTTTAAATATGGACCTGAAAGAAAAGAGAATTACTGCTTGCAATAATCTGAGAGGATGTCTGTATACTATCCAACTCTTCATCCAGGCCGTTTTAAAATGGCACATACAGAAGAGCGTAGGAAATGCTAACAAGCACTAATGAGGTTAGCAAGCTGGCACTGGCCACAAGCAAAGCGCACATAAAAAGAATCAGGTCTGCCAATTATTGTATTACACTTTTTAACTATTGGCAGCATTACTTGCCTTCATGCCATTTCTACCACTTCTTTAGCATTGCGCTTTCCAAGGTTTTTTTTTTTGTTCTGCATGTTTTACTGCTCAGTCCGAAATCATTTCTTCTCCTCCGTTTCCACTGCCAATCCCCTTTCCCACATCCAGATCTAATTCTCATGAACTACTTAAAAATTCTTAGTACATTCGGAAGCTTATGCACCCCTGCGCTTCCTTGTGTCCCCACAGCTGAAGTCTCTATGCCAGTTCTTTGCCAATGTACACAAATCATCAAAAGACAAGGGAATTTTAAAAGTTACACACACACACACATATATACACACTTGTGGGGAGCAGAAAAGACTACCTGGCCTGCTCGGTACTAGAAGATTGGGTGTATGACCAGTGGCATTGAAAAGTTTTATGACAAGGCAAGAATAAAAGCTCAGCTATCAGCCTGGTGACACTTCCTAAGCAACTGAGCTTGGATCTGAACTTGGAGCAGAATTCTGGATTGAAACTTGGTCCTAAGATAGAGACAAGATCCCATCTTTCAAGAGCTGACAGAAATCAAGGATCTCACTCTCGAGAATCTGAAACAAGAGTCTTCACAAATGCGTGGAGAAACTGCCTTCCTTTTTGACATACACTGAAACAGCACCCTCCATTCTGCAGTAAAGAAGGTGCCAGCAGTGCAAGACGTCTGCAAAGCAGGATTAACAGCCACTACCTGCACAGTCAGCACTGCTGCTGCCCTATCCATCACTGCCAGGGAGCCTTGCTGACTAAGAGCAGCGTGAGTCACCCTCTGCAGTCAGAATAAGGCTTTTTTAATGCACTAGAGTATAAAGTAAAGGTGGGCCTCTAGTTAGTTTTTATTTAAAAAAAAGGTTGTCTGTCTAAGAAAACTACAGAAATCCCACACCCAGTTTGAAGCTGTGTTGCTTTATTATCCAAATGGATTTGCATCAAGCCAAGGGAAGTTTTGGCAAGCAAGATCAAAACCCTTAGCCCCGAACACGTGCGCTGCCCACGCGAGGCAGGAGCGCCTGCTGCAGCCCTCGTGCCACCAGCAGCCTCGCCAGGACCGTCAGCTCTTCTCCCACAGCCTCCATGTTCTTCTCCCCAGAACCTCTCTACCTCAACACAAGGGACAGATCTCCTTAACAACTGCAAGTGCTTTAGTTTAATTTTTGCAAATGGCAGGTGGATTCTGGTTAAAACACAACATAATCAGTTCGTTCTTTGATGATCTGGCCCACCACTTCCCTTGTCTCTGCTGCTCTCAGGAAAAGCCATCATTAAAGCAGTGGAAAATGTCTTTCCACTAAAAATCACGCTTGGTATATCTGGGAGTTCTCTGACATTCGGATGGCATACGAGCTACCCAGGTACACACTCCCTCTTTGCCAGTGAGGCTCTTGTTCAGATTTTATATCCACGTGTCCAAAAGAGGTAACTGAAATTGCCCATGACCCTTTTCCTTCAACAACCCAAGCTGCAATCTCAGATACAGAAACAGAAGGCTCCTACGCTTGGGTCTCTATAGGGGAGACTGTAAAGCTCAAAAGCCCAACAGCCAAGTAACCACAGACTCCGATGGCAAAAATATACCTCTTCATGGAGGCTTCAATGACTCCCTCTCCTCCCTCAACAGGAATCTCATCCAAGCACAAAAAAAAATCCTGACAAAAACAAAGCGTCACATTAAGCCAGGAGCACGCTGTACATCACAGTCTTGGGCTTATGAGCTTATTTTTTATTTTAAACTAATGTCTCCTAATTCCAGTGTTTTCATTCTGCATGTATTACACACTGACAGAGCAAGAACATCTGGATACAGGAAACAAGAGCCACACACTATTATCCGGCAGCTAAACGAAAGAACTGCCACTCAGATTTTTATGAGCTATCTTCATTTCGCTTTAAAGAATGAAACACTCTGAAGCTTATAGAAGCTGATTGCTTCTTAAACTATAAGCACAATTCAAAGAAATTTAAACATCCTTTAATTCCTTGAGCATAACCTAAGTTCGGCTTTTTTTGTTGTTTCCTTGTTTTCCTGTTGGGCGCTAACAGGGCTCGCTTCCATTGCGATTCCCTTTCCAACGCCCAAAGTGAGCACAGCGAACAGCTCAAGTGTCAAAGCAAATACACGTTCAACTACAGACCAACTGGACCAAATGGATACTTTTTCCACCAGAAATCAGCCAAAATAGATTCCTTACCCCTCCACCCTGCCTCAGCTTTACTCAAAATTTCAAATTCATCTAAGATTCAGGAGAGATCCATAAATACGCCGCATAATTTGAAAAACAAAACAACAGACTCAAAGATTAGCTAGAAGATGACAGGCCAGGTATTTGAGAGGGCTGATTTCATGGTTAGTCTGCCTGTGAGAAGACTCTGCCAGTGATTCCTAATAGCTGCTATCCACAAATCCTTACCTAAGTTCTTACCTCTTCCTCCCTCACTACCACCCTAAATCCTGTATTAGAAATCTTCCAGAGAGAAAGAATCCGTAGATCTGTTTCCAAGTAATAAACAACTCTGAAAGAAAATGGTTTTATTTCAATAGAGAAAACAGCCAGAGAAGTCCCAAGCTGCAATCCCTGGTATAAAAACTGCAGACTCCTACAACTGGAGAGGCTTTAAAGCTCAAGAGTCCTCTCAATCATACAGCACTATGGCCTCTGTGAGCAGGTTACAAAATCATAGCACATGTTCAACTCGAGAAATCACATTAGCGACCTTAAAAAACATTTGCTCCCCACAATTTTGTGTCATCTGAGCTTAACGGGATGTTCCAGTAAGTGAGGTCATTCTAATCCTGCCTGGCCTGTTAAACCTTTTTGTTAGACGCTGATGTTTCAGCCATAGCCACAACTTCTCTTGACCTCCTTACACACCCTTTCTGCTCTCAAGCTAAGGGGATGGGTACAAGAGGCAGCAAAGACCCCCTTCAGCAGCACAAAGTGGTTCCAGGCAAGTAGAACTCTTAAAATATGAGAGCAAGGCACGTACGGTGCCTTCCCTGTAGATCCAGGGAAAACCTGCCTTGGGCTTCTCAGGAAAGAAAGTGCTGCGCAAAGAGTATCTTCCTACAAGCTCCTAGGAAGTGACTGTAACTGCCCAAACTACCTTTGGGCCACCACAACTCCAGGTTTGGGAGCAACCCTATGGGCTCCCAGAGCATAGTTTTCTAGGCAAGACACAGCTCTGTTCACACAACTCTAAAGGTCTTTGGGAAACAGACAGGAGGGTAGAGATGCCCTCTTGTTCAAACCTGCCAACAGAAATTGTTCAGTAACGTTCACCCCTCAGCTACACTGTGCCCACGGGAGCCGCCAACGCTGTCGCGTACCGTGAGGGGTCCGGCGTGCCAGTGAAGTAGTGAACGCCCGGAGAGCTGGGGTCCTGCGGCAGGACAGACACGACGCTGGCCGTGGTGAGGAAAGACTCGGAGTCCACGCAGACACCGCTCTCCTTGTCACGCAACACGTCAATCATGGTCTGCGCGGAAATGTCACCTGCACGAGGAGGGAACAAAAGCAACAAAACGCTCTGAGTATTCAATGGCTCGGACGCCAGGGAGGGATTTGGGCTCAAATGGGCAGTCTAGGCCTAGTAAGAACAGCAACACTCAGCAAGGGCCTGTCACAAATCCCAGTTAACAGTTTCCATTTAAACAGTATGAGCCCAGAATTAACTTGCTTTGCTAGTAAAAAGGGACAGCATGAAGCACTAGTTAGGCATTTCAAAGGTTGGGTAGAGAGCAATCTCTTTAAAATGGTATTTTTCAGGAAGACCAAGACTCTCAAGCTTTGAGACACGGCCCCGAGGGCTTTGGGCAGCACCCTGGCGTGCTGAGGGTCTCCCGCCATGGCGGTCCATGAGAACCCCGGCTTTCAGGATGCCTCCTGCACGTGCCACAGTTTCCTCCCCACACACCCCCTGTTTCCTTGCCCCACTTCCTGGGCAAGATGGGCCTCTTCCCCAGCAGGTCCCCAGAGCCCTGGCCTGACTGACTGACCCTTCCAGGCAAACGTGGATCCCTCAATCCACGGAGCACATGGAATAGCCCTCCATGTCTGGGAGATTTGCAGCCATAAGCACATGTTTGAAGTACCCCTCTGCAGTTTTAGTGCTATAACCCAAGTTTATTAGGACTTTTCAGCTATAGCCCTCTTCAGAGTTACTGTTGCTGCCTTCAGACACAAACCACACCACTTCTAGCCTTAAAAAGGAGCTCCATTGCAAGAAAAATTTCACCTCTAGACTCTCCTTAACATTTTCCAACCATCTAGCAAATACACATCTTTGAGTAAAAGTCTTTAAAAGATAACTCGTGCCACTCTTCACACAAGAGGGAGCAGATATATGTCCAGCACGCACTGCTGCTGTCTGCGGCCATCTCAGAGCTATTTGGGCCAGATGCAGTTCTCTCAAGTCATTAATAAAGTTGAAGCAAACCCTGCCTTTGACCGAAGGAAATTGTCCCATTATCTGCTCTGGTAATTTTGTTTTGCTCAATAATGAAAAATGAAGTTACTAGTATTTCTCTTCCTTAACCAATGGTATTAACTCCTTCCAAAAAGTTGAAGTAAAAATCTGGGAATGTGGTATCCATTTGGATCAAGCTTTCATATATGAGACCACATTTTCTAATATGAGCCTCTATAATTACACTAAAGCACAGATGCAGTGGCATTAAATAAAGTTATTTTAGAACTGCAATCCTGTTTTAAAACCTTGACCTTGTTAGAGATTAATGGCTTCATCCTAAATTGGGACAAGTTTAGGGACAGGCTTTAGCTCTGGTCTTCCTTTCCACTCATTTTATCTATACAGATATTCTTCCAAGCACCTGTAGTTCTGGACAGTGTCTGAGTTCCAGCAAGGAGAAAGGAGTCACTAGCATTCCCACTGCACATACAGGAAGATGCTTCACTTACCACCTCGTTTTTCTAGGCTCTCCCTGCCAGAGCAGCAGGTTACATGGTCATCGTCAGGAGAGAACACTTCAGAAAAATTGAAGTCTGTGTCTCCGTTCCACCAGCCTTGACTTCTCACGTAATTCCTCAGTTCAGGATGCTCAGCATCAATTTTTGTAGTTAATGAAAGCTGATTGCAAATGCATTTCACCCCCTCTACAGAAACAGCCACATATCACAAGAAATCATTAATACAGGTTTCCTGGAAGAAGCTAGAAGGACAAAACAATTGCAATTAGGAAACCTATTAAACCACTGCTTAAGATGCACATATGGCATGACTGGGTGACTACACACGGACAGAGCAAGCAGTAACTGCAGGTTTTGCAGCTCAATTCTCTGTGCTGCATTTACTCACTCACACTGCCTGCTGATTAAGAGAGCCACTCAGTCAATACAGCTGTTCTGTGAGTCCTCCATACCACCTGGTCCTCAAGTAACAGGAATCACCACCTGCCGGCAGGTTCAGCTATGGCGTTACGGGCACACAAGTCTCATCTCTCTCCAACGATGCTTCCCTAAGTTTATCCAATGCTACCACCATAACAAGGCTTTAATCTGGCTCAATTTTACAATATACTTCAGCAAAGCTGCATCTAGATGAACAAAAATTCTTTGCCCCAAAACCAGAGATTTCATTTGGAAGATATTTTTAAAAGCCACTTAAACTTCCCCATTGAGAAACAGCTCTATATGTACGAGGCAAGAGATAACCTTAAATTTAATAGGTTCA
The DNA here is from genome assembly GCA_013389825.1 of Crypturellus undulatus. Taxonomy (NCBI): domain Eukaryota; kingdom Metazoa; phylum Chordata; class Aves; order Tinamiformes; family Tinamidae; genus Crypturellus; species Crypturellus undulatus. Next base: position 161,888 of record VWPW01022587.1, read on the forward strand.
TTTTTACATTGGGGGAAAACCATGGTTAAACTAATAATGTTTCATACGAAATATTTAGTGTAGATTGAATGTTGTCCTAATTCTATAAATGGTGAAAAACAGCATGAAGTAAAGAGTAAGCAACCATTAACACATTTTAAAGGTCTTTTGATTTCCTTTTCTCAAAACCACTGCAGTGCTTATACGCATATATCTACAGCATGACTAACAGTGGCTGCTGTAAATATTCCTCAGAGAGAAGAAAGTACATGCAGCAGAAGCCAGGAAAAGAGCTGATAAAGTAAATCTGCAAACTAAAATAAAACCACATTCTGGATTTTGTCTCTTTTTTCTTATACAGAAACAAAAGCAGCATTTGTGAAGGTTATCAATGCTGCCTCCATGGAAATAAGCTTACTATTCTAGTGCCCTGTGAATGCAATTTAAATAACAAGCAGAAACCTGTACTAGAAAGTTCTGTGCGCAGCCTGTGCAGACACATTCATCAAGCAAATAGATTTCTCTCTTCAGACTTAGAAGAACAGCAACAGGAAGATTTTAAGTGTTTGTCTTAAATTACACTTAAAAAAAAAGCTGCTTAATGAACATTCACGATAAGCTTTACAGAATTTCAGCATTAATACTTCAATAATCAATACAGAAAAACTCTGATGACAGGATCAAGGAAAGAAATTGCCTTTATACTGTTGGGAATGGCATATTTTCTACATTTCCTACATTTTCCCTGAATGCATTTAGGTATTCATTTTCAAGCCTAAGAAATCTATGCTTACAGATGCAACAAGACCATTTTTTGGGGGGGTTGGACTAGATGATTTCTAGAGGTCCCTTCCAACCTTAAGCATTCTGTGATTCTGTGATTTTGAACATAAAGCATTAAATCTATATTTCTTACACAGCCAACAACCCATCCCTTTCCCTCCTGGCAACCTTGGCAAGCTGCAGGAGACGGAAGCCAGTCAATTTAATCTTGCTGCTCAAGGGGACCTCCTGAAGAGAAATGTACAGGTAAAAAATGACAACTGTGCTGTAGAATTATTTCAGAGAGCTGGAAGGGGTAGATAAAGGCAACAGTTTATTTGCTGGGAAGGAGGACATGGTTATGTATTGCTGATAGAGCCCGAAAGGTTAAGTAAAAAATGCTGTTTTTCAAATGTGAGACAGGTAGATCAACAGAAGAAAGTTGCCATCTCATAACCCTAAGAAGCTGGGGGGCAATTCCTTCCCAGAATTTGGGCTTCACCAGGAGAGCATTATTAATCTTGGATATCAATTTGTGAAGGAAGACTCTCTCCAACTTGTAGCTATTCCAAAAATGCAAGCTTTGCTTTGGAAAACAAGTAAGGTTGCAGAAGTGACCTGATTCTTACTTGGTGGTGTGAGGTGACAAAAAGCCATTACACAGTGTTGCAGACCAGGTTTATATCCTTGCTTTGGTACAATCAAGAAGTTAAGTACCTCTCCTCCCTTGTCTGTTGTCTCTTACTTCGAATGAGGGGGAAATGAAAAGAGCTGAATGGATGTGTTATAGCTTAAAGAACGGATGATAAAAATCCTCTTAAACTATTTGTATTTTTAATGTATCCAAATGTGATTAAGTTTTCAAAAAACTCGTCTTCTGAAAATAAAAATCCTTTGAAATCAGCAGCAAGAGTGCATCAAATATATTCTTTAATCATATATTAAAGCAGCACATATTTCAGCTATCAAGCCAGTGAAAACTGGAAGTCTGTGCATAGCTAAGCAAGTTTGACAGCCCTGGCTTCATGCATATAAAAAAAAAATCCACCTATAAGTGAAAAGGACCATATTCCAGTAGTGGGTAAGAAACACGGGCATGAGGGGACTGCCACTACAGCAGTAAAGCACCAGCAATTTACCGCAAACATTTACGACCTTTTCTTAAAATTATTTATGTTCATCCTTCCCTCTTAATATTTTAGATTTACAAATAACAATTTGTGAATTACTTTCACTGAAAAGATGCTTGCCGCATTTCAATTTTCCTTAGCAAAAATAAAAATTTAAGTACAACGATTACTACCTAGCTTAAGTAGACAGGTAACATACTGACCAACTTCAGAGAAGATCCTAAGCTAAACCAATGCACATCAATATTTAAAAAATAAGGAGCAATAAAAAAGTGAAAGAAGGCTAAAACTGTGATATATTCGATGTTCCCAAAATAACTGCCTAAGTTAGACACTTACTTAAAAATCATGACTTTAAGGTCAATCCAACCACTCTTTTAACATAAATAGCTGAAATTATATAGAGGCTTGCTGAGAGTCATAAACTAACCTGTGATTTTTTCTGCTGCCCAGTACTTCCCAGAAGTCTCTAATATCCACGCTTCTTTTCTGTCCACGATCAGAAATGCACTTTGGAAAGTATGGCATGAATTCCCATCTTCGTAGTAATTTCCACCTTGTCCATGCTCCTCCAGCAAAGCCACAATTACATCCAGTGCTTCCTTAGCCGTTGCACCTCTTTCTAGGCCAAGTCTGCAAGAAAAGGGGAGAGCAGAGATCCAGACAGCTATGTAACAGGGGAGTCTTCATAGGTTACTGATTTTAAACAGCAAATGTGGCTGATGTGGCTTAAAATACTAAATTGTCGAGTCTGCCGGATACAAATATCTTTCTTTAACAAGTTAATAGAACTCCAGAATAAGATATAAAATTATTTGTTTCAAGTTTTCATTTTCTGCATTGATTTCTTCATTCTCAAGACTGTCATAGTTGGTATTTAGTTCTTAAAAAGACCAGTTACTAATGAATGACCTAGTCCGTGTTCTAAGAGAACAATCTTCATACATTCAGACAGAATATATTTGAAGGACATTTTTAAAAACCCCTTCTAGAATAACAGCAGTATATAAGCTTACCTCTTCCGTACAGAAGAGTAGAAAATTAGAAATTAATACTACCAGAGAGAAGAAAAGGAATATTCAGCATTAGTATCCATCTACAACTTCTCTCTTCCAGTGCTCAAATGCTTAGTAGCTCAACATGCTTTGGAAGCTAAATGCAAGTTACAGACCAACCCAAGACAAAATGCAGTGCTTACTGTGCACTGTAGACAAAGGTATTTGTGCATAGGCACAATTCACTGCTCCTGCAAAGTTGCCCAAAAACTGTAAGCTGTTTGCCAAACAGAACTTGAATAGCTGCAAATAGGTACAAAATTAAAATTGCAGATATGAATGAGACTTCATTCAGATACAGAAAGTCTAATATCTCTTATGTGTAATATAAAAATTTGCATATAATATATATATGTATACACACACACAAAAAAGCATGTACGAACTGCATAGAAGATCAAGGAAAACCTACCAGAAGGGAAAAAACTACTACAGCAAATGAGAAATTGCATTTACTCTTTTAACCAGAGAACTGACATCAATTAAATACAAATTTGGGGCATGTTTATACATAACAGCTATATATTAATGAGGATATTCCATCCTTCATTCAACACTCCATCAAACAATATTGACTTAGAGGGCTGTAACTCCCAGCAGTTATGTTAGCTGCTATTTACACTCACTTTCCAGGGAATCTTAGAGCTGGAAAAGAATGAACTGGACCACTGTTCTATGTTTCAAGAAAGTTTCTATGTTTCAAGAAAGTACTACTTAGTGTAAAATACTTGCAGTAAGGACTCTCATTCCCATAAGATTTCCAGGTTTGGGAGAACAGCTGGAGGCATGGGCTGTCTCCAGTGTAGCTGAGGAAATTCCCTTACCTGAGAAGGCAGTTAAGAACACAGCTATATCTGACCAAGACATTATTGCGAACCATTTGCCAAATAATCTCAGGGGAAAAATGTGTAAGTGAACCCTAAGGATTAAACACAACATCAGGAGAGGGCTAATTAGCTTACTCTCGTGTTGTGCATCTCTCCCAAGGTCGTGTAGCTTCACAGATATATTCTATAGCGCCTTATCTGATGCTACAGCTGTGTCACAGGCCTCCTTAAGCATTGCCACTTCCAGCAGAGGTTTCTAACACAGCTTCTGTGTTAGGCAGTCCCTGGCTTAAGACAGCAGAGCCTTTCTTCACTCACTGTGTTATCAGACAATGTGTAACTTTCTTTACCTATCATCAGGTGTCAAAGTTCCTTAAATTGCTTCTGCTTTCAGAAGCAGAGGACAAAAAGTCACTTAGTAGAGCTCTTTAAAAGAAATATTCACAGGCCATCCAGTGGTCATTTGCCTAGATCTCCACTCAGCATTTGTAATGATGAGCTTCCCGGTGTTCCCTAGCGCTTTTGTTTCACTCACTTCCACTAAGACTTTTCTTCTGCTGAAATTCAGTCTATTTTTCTTTACTGCCTCTGGAGAATTACCAGCATTCAATCAGGTAGTCTTCCATCCTATAAGCATGAGACTCAATTTAGAAGGAGGGAGAAGTCAAACCAGCATTCAGCTAGATGGTTGTGCCCCACTGGGAGGGACCAAGTGGGGAGGCAGAATGGGACGTGGGAACAAATAACGACACGTGAGAACTTTGAAAGCAATGGCACAGCAAGAGGAGAGCAGCCAATGTGGATTTATTAGAAACAAGGCTCATCAAATTCATCTAATCTCCTGCTCATCAAATTCATCTAATCGCTTGCTATAACAAAACGACAGGATATGTCAACAGAGAAGGAGCCGTGATTTTCTGTTTTGGCAAGCTAGGCAAGTGTGAAATAGATCAAAATACACAGTAAGTGCAAAAGTCATTGAGGCGGGGGGAACATCCAAAGAATAGAAGAGGCATCCAAAGAATAGAAGAGGCATCCAAAGAACATCAGTATCTGTCAAAAGGGAGGCACAATCCGAGGAGGGCTTGTCGAGTATGTCTCCTTTGCCGTTCACTGTTTTCATCATGTCTGTTAATAAATGACCCACACGATCACACATCCATCTCTTTTGAAAAAGACACAGAAGTTGTCCTTGACCAGAGGCAGACCTGGGTCAGCGGCACGGCATGCCATGACAGAAAAAAACACCCACCACCCTAGCCATTGTATGTAATAACGAGCAGAAGGCATGACCTCCAAGGCACAGGAAAATTCTGCTCTACAATCAGCTGAAATGAACATCCTTTATGAGATATGCGGCCTCGTTAAAGACACAGTTTTTGTCTGAACCAGGAATGAGCACATATCTGCAAGAACGCAATTTGCAATGAAGTATAAAAAAGGTATTTCAGGCGAAAGAAAACTAAGGTACAAGAACAGATATGGCAAAGATGCAGGGAGAGCCTGGATCCTGCCTTGAAGCAATGGGATGGAACAACCTATTGAGACACCTTGCAGACAGGTCAAGCCGATTAAGAGAACACTAACCAGAAGAATCTGAATCAGACCTGTAAATTACATCATTGAAATGATCTCCCAAATGCAGCTACTGATAATTAGGAAATGCAGTATTTCAAACCATGGCATATCATGTAATGAAAACAACTACCTATTTCCTAAGGGAAGAAAGAGCACTGAGTTGCATCACCTCTGTGATTAGCTGTATGTGTTTAACCACGCAAGAAGCCTGGAGAAGTCTTGAAAACCAAGATACTCCACAGCTGCTACATTTGTATGTGACTCCACAGGAGGAGTGACCTTGGCATCTCAGGAATTACGGTCTAAATGCAAGTTAGACCTAGGTTTTGTTTTCACTGGTGTGCTCTTGTCTGTCAGTCACAATGGGCAGAAAACAAAAACTCAAAATGAAAAGTATCTCTGCAGAGCAGCTGCATATCTTATGCCCAGGAAATCATAGGTCTTGCCAATTGTCTTGGCATCCAGGTCCTGGGAACTGCAACACCCTCTTCCAATCAGTATATTTCATGGGCCAAAGTTTTAAGTTGTTTCACCCCCAGATAGGACGACTTGAATTATTCCCTAAGAAAATTTCAGTGACAGGACAGTTCACCACCTCAGTAGCTATAATAATCCATCACACCATATTATAATCCCGTCCAAACAATATTCTATTAAAGTTTTCCCAGTTCACATGTCAGTTACAAGTGCAGACTTTACAAATGAAATAACATATATGAGGACAACCATCTACGCAGTTCAGTTTTTAATTTAAGGACAGAAACTGGTAAAGCCACTTTTTAAGACAGGATTCTCAATTTACAAGGGCATATTGAAGGGTTTTTTTCATTTGTATCCTTTGTATGATAACATTGTTCTGCTCTAACTCTGCCAGCACGGGCAAAACAGTACAGCATCCTTTCATATGAATGTAAAGTAGGACCAACTGCACCTTCATTCTCTCAAGTCAATCACACAACCTGCATCCATTTCTTCTCGATCAGTCACCTGTTCAGACACAATATGTTGCAGCGTACTGTTAAGCTAATGATCTGCAGATACATTTTTACTCCTGTTTTACTCTTCAGATACAGCCATATTAGAAAACACACCGTTACTAATCACAAAGTCAGCATTCAGTTACTAAGAATTCATGAAAAACACCTCTGCTGGTGTCCATCAGGATCTTTAAGGAAAATGAAGCCTTGGCCATGAGTTTATAGGATGCATTTTCAATTTCCTGTTTCAGCAACAGAATGTGCTGACTTCAGAAATATATTGCCAAGCTGTCAGATGCCTCTGGCCTGTTCAGCTGAATGTGCTCTCAAAGCACCCACCTACAGTCTTTGCCCATATTGGCTGGAATTTGAATCCCCGCTTAAAGGTGACAATTTGAGACAAGCTGCTGACAGGCTCACAGAGACAAGAGGTCTACCCTAATAAAAAGGGCATCCACCTTCACGAGAATGTAGGAGACAAGTATTAGGGGAGCCTCAGCACTCAAGCAAAGCTCTAATTCCAGAGTCCGAGTGACATCCCTGAGTTCACACTCTTATGCGTGCTCTGAAGAATATCGTACAGAGTAAGATGGTTTTAGCTTCTTTTCCAAACAGCTGAAGACACACGTGCACACACTGCTACTCTTAATCCTGCAGCTAAGATGTGACACAGACACAGAAGTCAGACAAATGCATAGGTGTGAGCACAGCTTGGCCAGCAAGGGTGTGCATTTTGAAGCACATTTGTGCGCATTTGAAGCTCTTCCATTTATTTTCTTCCAAAAAACCCCAAGCGACAGAGCTATCAAGCACAAAATTAATCACACAGGCTGCAGTGCCTCTTCTCAGCCATCTGCAAAACAGGCCAACTCTCTACTTCAAGAGGCCATCCAATACAGGTAGGCACGAAGCAGCCAGCCAAGGATTCACAGAGAGAAAGAGAATCACTTTGGCTGCAAGGACAGACAGATGGCACCCTGCAACTCCCTCTGCAGCCCTCCTTGCCTGAAGCGCTCACCACCTTTACGCTACAAACAATTTGTTCTGCAGATAAGATGGTGGGGAGGGAGAGTAACACCCACAGGTGAGACTCAAAGGTTGCTCACGAGCAGTTTCTCCTTATTTTGGTATCTCCAGATTTGCTGGTATGGGTGCATGCAGAGCTGCTGGGTGATGTACCTACTTGCATGTAAAACAGTATTTTGAGGCTATATTAGCCTCATTATTATTAAAATTATTAGCCTTATATTATTAAAATAAGCAGAAGGTGGCATCTAAAGCAATGATTTGTTAAAAGATTAACAGAGAGAAAGGAGAATAGCAGTAGGAAGGGAAAAATAAGGCAGGGAATGCAAAGTCACCTTATCCATTCTTCCTGAAGAAAACTTGTCCTACATTTTCTCAAACTCCCGAATCTATCGATTCCCTTGATACAATTAAATTCACTAGTCCTCCCCTTTACAGCTTCTCTGTAGATACTATGTGTAGATACTAGAGCTCAGAGAAAGTATCAGAGACACACATAATGCCAATTTCTTCATGCTTTTCTGGTGGCGCAGGTTCTCTAGATCCCTGGTCATGCTTCCCAGTTTACCCCACATTCTCTCTAGCTGGCACACATTCCCCCTTGACTTGTGGCACCTGGAAGAAGCTCCTGCATCTCTGCATGGACTTCATTAAAGCCAGGGAACATTTACACTTACCATTTCAGGCAGCTATGCACCTGACAGGAGCTTCATCTACCCATGCTTCCCATCTTGCTTATGGGAATGTCAGAATGACTTCTAAGGTTTTTACGGCCTCTTTTAAGTCAAAATATCTATCCTATCCTATCCATATTTTTTTTTAACTCGTTACAGAAAGAAAATAGAATAATTTGACAGAACTATTCTTCACTAACAGTGAGCACTGCAAGATCATCTCCTTGATATTTAAGGGCTTTTATTTATTTATTTTATTCCCCCCATGACTTGAGGTTAAACTGGACTATAACTCCAGTTTTGGGCTGGTCTATAACCCTAGTGATTATGTGTTTTTTTTCCTCCTTCTCCCAGCTTTTGAGTAAAACCAGCATATCTAACTTTTTCCAGTCAACCAGAGCTTCCCTCTTTTCACACTAATTCTTATGAAAAACGAGATTGCTTCTGAAATTGGTTCAGCCTGCTCATTAAGCACCTTCTGTCAAATTTCAGCAGGCTCACCTTGCTTGTCTGACACGGGTTTGACTAAATAAGCACCGACACTATCCCATTATCCCTTTAAAGCAAAGCGAATTCATTTGCTCCCTCTCCCTTCGCATTAAGTTTGCCCCATGTCCTCTTCTTCTTTCACATCCACCCTTCTGCCACCACCCCCTTCTTCAAATCCTCGTCGCTGCGAGCTCAGCCTGCAGGCCAGGCCGCAAAGCGGTCCGCAAAGCGGTGCGAGCGCCTGCGGCAGCCGCCCTCCACCAAGGAGGCTTACAAACCAGCACCTAAATAATGTCCGGCCCTGGAACGCGCAGGCTGGTGGGAGGCAACGGGAGCTTGGTTATGCCCACGCTTGGATGAAGGCCTCTGACGAGTTTTTTAGGCTGGAGGAGGTGGTTTTAGAGGAGGGCAAACTTTAGAATTTTGCAAACTCACTTGAGGCTCAAACAGTGCCTACGGAGCAGCCAACTTCAAATCCCACGTGCTTTTCAGCTGTGCCTTGAGCTCTGCCTAGACAGGGGCACTGCTTATATTGTTTGAAAACTTGAAAATTGTTTCAAAATGCCGGCACTACAGAGCTACTGCCCAGTATCATCATCAGCATCTAACCCCTTATAGTTTAAAGGCCGGTCACAACTCAGCAAGGCACCAACCTGACAAGATCCATTCCAAGCAAGGCTTCGGATTCGGCGGCCGGCTCTCGGGTCACAACAGCTTCGTTGGCGACACACACTCCGTGCTCGTTAGCTCCCATTTCGGCGCCCCAGAGCCAGGAGGGCCGGCTCAGCACCACGGCGTGCGTCCGTGGCACCTGCTCGATCTCAATGTACGTGCACTGCGGTGGGGAAGGGGGAGCAGGAGGAGAAAAGGCAAATGAATCACGAGCACTCGAATACTGTGACTGCAGTAACAGAGGACTTCAGTGCACAGAAAAGACAACAAAAATTTACATCCTGAATACAAGCTTCAATACAATATAGCGGGGAAGGGTGTTTTTTAAGAATATTTAACTGTCACATTCTGACCCTTATGTATTTATGCTGCAGAAAGCCTGGGAGAATATGTCTATTTTGACAGTTACAGGCTTCAGAGCCGTGCAGAACCCCAGCACAAGAGAGACAACGGAAAGCAGCACTAGGTAGACTATCCTGTTTCCATTAATAGGTTGTTTTGTGCATAGTAACTAGAACAAACAATTCTATCAGGTCACCTAGGTACAGTCGGGGGCACTTTATTAAATGCATGGCATGATAGCAATAACTATGTTATGTAGAAGGCCTCCCCCGGCCTCTCCCTTGCTGCCTCCTCTGCTGACCAGACCTGCTGTTAGTAAAAAGAAGAAACTCAAAACTTGACAGGGTTCAGTGGAACGTCTTGGTAAATGTTCACAGGAAGCAAAACACTAGTATTGTTTTTGCTTAAAACTCCTGTTTTTGCTATTTTAAATAGCCTACTGTAGTCAGTGGTCTGTGGATATATTCTGTCAGACAAAAATACAGAGGAAGGCTGCACAGAAGTCATTGAAAAAGCAAGGAAGAAAGAATCCATTCATTATCTTTCACATATTTTCTCTTGCCCTAGGACTCAAAAATGAGCACTGTTTTGCCAGACAGCACAGAAGAGAGCTTGATTTATTGCTGGGTCATTTGCCTGTGCAAGCCAAAGCAGCATTCTTTACGCTTTAATCCTGAAGTCACATTAAGTTCTTCAAGGACTAAACTCTGCACAATTTTAATTTGAGGCAACCAAAAGTGATGGTAGCATTTATGGGAAAACTCCTAGAGGCTAGTGTTCCTGGCCTACCATCTTCTATGCTGGAAAGAATTTGCAATTACTTTTCAGGAAGAAGATCTGGTCAGACCTATCAAAGTGCAGCAGGATGAGAAGAATGGGCTTGTGGACTGAAAGCTACTTGCTACAGCAATAAATGCTGTGTCTGTATTAAATGCTAAAGCCCAAGGAATCAGTTGAAGATTACCAGCAGCAAGAAACTCTCTTTTTTCTAACTACTGTTTTCCCCACTGAAGGTTACACAGCACAGTCATTTTAAGGCTCTAGTCTTGAGCAACAATTTTATAGCAATAATCAGTCTACAGTGCAATTAAAATGGATCATCTTTGCTCAGAGGTGACATTTTTAGAGTCCTCTACTCTCTGACCATGGAAGGACACAAAGCAATGAGTCTGTCATAGAATCATAGAATCATAGAATGCCTAAGGTTGGAAGGGACCTCTAGAGGTCATCTAGTCCAACCCCCCTGCACACGCAGGGCCACCTAGAGCACGTGGCACAGGGCTGCATCCAAGCGGGTCTTGAAGATCTCCAGAGAAGGAGACTCCACAACCTCTCTGGGCAGCCTGTTCCAGTGCTCTGTCACCCTCACTGTCAAAAAATTTTTCCTTAAGTTCCTATGGAACTTTTGGTGTTTCAGTTTGTGGCCATTTCCTCTTGTTCTGCCACTGGCCACTACTGAAAAGAGGCCGGCCCCATCCTCCTCACTGCCTCCCTTGAGGTACTTATAGACACTAATTAGATCCCCTCTCAGCCTTCTCTTCTCCAGGCTGAACAGGCCCAGCTCCCTCAGCCTCTCCTCATAGGGCAGATGTTCCAGGCCCCTGATCATCCTCGTGGCCCTGCGCTGGACTCTCTCCAGCAGCTCCACATCCCTCTTGTACTGGGGGGCCCAGAACTGGACACAGTACTCCAGATGTGGCCTCACCAGGGCTGAGTAGAGGGGTAGAATCACCTCCCTCGACCTGCTGGAGACGCTCCTCTTAATGCACCCCAGGATCCCATTGGCCTTCTTGGCCACGAGGGCACACTGCTGCCTCATGGTCAACCTGTCGTCCACCATGACGCCCAGGTCTCTCTCAGCAGAGCTACTCTCCAGTAGATCGGTCCCCAGCCTGTACTGATGTCTAGGGTTGTTTCTCCCCAGGTGTAGGACCGTGCACTTGGCCTGGTTGAATTTCATGAGGTTTCTCACCGCCCAGTTGTTCAGTCTGTCCAGGTCCCTCTGGATGGCAGCACAGCCCTCTGGCGTGTCAGCTGCTCCTCCCAGCTTCATAAGGAATTGTGTGTGAGCAGGCCAAACGGCTGGCAATCTATAAAACTCAGCAACTTATACATGAAATAAGGGGATGGTTTCTCACAGCCTCAGCTAAGGTGAGAACAACTCTTCTGTTCTAACAAATTAAATATATATATATATTTTTTTTTAACTATGTACTTAACTTTGATTTTTGGCTTAGGCGATAAGTCCCCAGCAGAGAATAATCTGCTGTATCTGTTAGAGAGAAATCTCTAATACTAATCTCAAACTAGAAACTAAGTTGCTTATATAGCAATATACTCTGACTTCATAAAAACAGATCTCCCAACCACTGAGGTGCAGAGATATCCAACATGAGACAGGAACCAAAATCCACCTATTAAAATCATCATATGCAGTAAACTGTTTAAGTCTCAAACCTTGTCAGGACAGAACAGTTATTTGATATCAGAACAATATCTCCAGATAGAGAAGACTTCAGCACTCCATTAACCTGCACTTACATGACATTCTCCAGCTAAAACCCTGCTGTAACAGCTTGCACTTGTTTTATTTACTAAACTGAACCAAATCAAGCACTGACAGTGCCAACATTTCTTATAAAGATTTTATTGTTAGCAGTAGCAACCAAGGAACATGAAAGAGAAATCTGTCTGCTCAAAAGATCCATTCTGCAAAAAGTACCTTTGCTTTATAACTGTGTAATCAGGAACCATCCCAAGGCCCTCCTCCCTTATGCACCTTTTTCATTTATGAACATATTTCTGTCCATAGCAGGGATAATTAGCTGGCATGGTCAAAAAGTAAGAAAACAATTTTCTAGACATAAGAGCATATCAACGGCAGGAATAAGAGGTGGGAAATGCACAAATATGGCTATGTCCCTGGAGTCAAGACAGAGCAGCCCTAAAGGCTATTTGATATTAAAGCTGCTCACCAGATTTGCAGTGCAGCAGAATGCTGCTATCTCTCCTGCAGCTATGAGAGCACGTGCTAAACAGTCAGGGAGGGAAATGGAGAGGGAAAGACAGTTCTCCACCTAAAAAACATGTTGGCTGCTACATTGCTAGAATCTTCAGGCTTCAGGTGAAGACCCACTTCCAAAAATAAGCACAAATCCCAGTCTCCCTGACCCTCCTCCTGCACCCAGCAGCTTGGCAAACCCTTCGGGCACAGCGGTGTAGCAGCCTGGTCTAGTCAGAGTTCTGCCAAGCGAGGCAATGACAAATCAAATAGACACCAGGTACCGCTGTGACCCTGCCTGCCGCCAAACGTGCCTTTAAAATTCCGGACACACTCTGCATCAGGGTTTCCTAACGCTAGTATTTTCATTGCAGTATAGATGCTGAAAACATAGGAATATACTACTGATACATTTGGTGCAAATGGCTGCAAGTGAGTGAAGGAAGTGGCAAACTCCATTGATTTTCTAGAACCCCAGGACTGAAAGTAACAAAATTGGCATCATGTCTTATGATAGCAAATTCAGATTAGGAAACACAAAAGTAAAGAGCAGAGACTTCACATGCAAGAGATGCACCCCACATCTTTCTAGATAATTGAGCAGGCTGGAAGCTGAAGACTTTTTTTTTCACTTATGGTATCAAGAAAAGAATCTCATCAAGGCAGTTCTAAACATAGTACAAAGCATAAATGTACCTTCCCCCCTAGCTAGGGCATAAATCTATGCTGGAGATATTCCAAAACCAGAGAACACAGACATAACACAAGAGATTTCTTCTTTCATTAACGAAAAGCAACTATTGTGCAGGCTCTACTGCATTCAGGCTGCAGAATCCTGATTCCTAGCACTGCCAGCCAGGTCACCATGAAATATCAGTGAAATCACAGGCTTCAGCCCTGCAAAACAAAGGCAATAGTCAGGGAATGCTTTAGAAAGAAGAGAACTTGAAAAACGGCCACAGGACGATAGATTACAGAAGAGATATCCCCTCGCCACCCCCTCCTCAGATCCACACTCTATTTCTGCATTAACTCTTTGCTTAGCTACCTCAAGCACCACAGCCTCACATGTGTTTGCTTTAAAATGACAAATTGTCTATGTTGTCACAGTAATTAGAGAATTACTGCAATTCTCTAATTGATTAGAGAAATAATTAGAGAAGTTGCAACTATAAAAGTTGCATCACGGCTGTTTTCAGCCCTCTTGTCCCAAAAACAGATGGCAAAATAGGATGAGACAACCCTGCAGCCTCCACAGTCCTTGTACTGAGAGGATTGGCCTGGTTGGAGTTGGCTGGACAGGCAGTTCCATGCACAACATAGGCTACTTGGGCATTCCCACACCCAAAGTGAAGGACTGCAAAGCTAAAATATAGCCTGATCTCTGGAAGTGCCATTTTGCAACTTGGTGACTAAGGATGAGAGATGGGTTTTATTCTAGAAAAGAATCGTAGAGCCTAGAAAAAGCTGAATGATTCCCCTGTCAAACAGCAGAATGACATGCTCTGGGTGCCCTACCAAGGACCCTCAGGCCTCAGAGCCAAGCTATGGAAATGAACTCGGCATCACAAAACATGGAAGTCTCTAAGCAAACAGCACACCAGTGAATGCAGCAAGGCACCCCGGGCAGAGAGCACCCTCTGGAGATGCTGTTTGCCAGAATCAATTTAGTAACCAAGAATTTGTCCCTTGTTTATGCAAGTTAAAAATCTATTCATTTCCTAAGACTGAGGAAAAGTGCAGAGAAAAAAAAAATGAAATACGGACAAAGAGTATGAACATTGCTTTCTCAGACTGGTAAGAATCAGACTTCAAAGAAGCAACAGAAAGCCCATCACAATGATACCCTTGGTGTTCATAAATATCCTAGGACTGACTGTTTACCCACTTGGAAATTCATGCTCCCGGAAACATTCTGCCACAAGCAAGCAGCCTGGCTGAGACATAGCTTTTTAAAAATGAATAAGGAAATAAAATAATGCTCAGCATGCTCCCTCCTCTTTCACTCTGCCCCAGTTAAAAAAAAAAAAAAAAAAAAGTCAAAGAGATTAAATAAAAACCTGTCGTTCAAGCTAACCAGTTCTGCTTTGGCAAGCAAAGGGAGCAAAGCAGCAGCACTCCTCCTGTAAAAACACAGTCTTGGAGGGCTCTAGAGCAGCCAAGAGACTGTGGTCTGTGCCTCCGCACCGCTGCTGCTTGCATGCTGGGCTGCAAGGCAACGGCAACCACATTAGTAGCTTAAAGGCTACTAAGTAGTAGCTTAAAGGTTACTAAAAGAGGCCTGCAATGGAGCAGAGAAAAAGCCTAAGAAGGAATCAAAGTGCACCAGAACTAAACTGCAGCATTCAAGTGATGCCTGGTGATTATGTTAAAAGTTACCTGAAGGTATCTTAATTTTAGCAAGATACAGACAATTCTAACAAAGTCAAAATCTACTCTCCAAGCATTGTATCTATGTAACAACAACAGAGACTCCCGAGCTGGACTCAAGTGAGTCTGCACATCTGCAGTGCGCAGAGAAATGCACAGCAAATCTTACTGTTGCTCTGGAGACTCAGAGCAAGGGAAGAAAGGATGGAATTCTTTTAAAAATATATATTAAAAATAGACAAAAAAAAGTCTTTAAGGCATAACTCCCATGAAGCTTTAGAGAACAAACTCTCTCCTCCCTGACACAGGGCAGGCTTCGAGCCTAACAGAGTATTTAACACCAAGATATTAGAAAAATCTTGGCATATTCCACGGTTTGATAGAACAATGCCCTGAGCCTTGCTGCAGAGCATTTTTTCCCAGCTCCATTCCCCATAAAGAGTTGAGTGAAATCAAGATAAGGAGCTTTTACACCTCTGTCCTGTAGCAAGCAACCACAGCAGTTTTCAAATCACAGTTAAAGGGCCAGATTAGAAGAAATAGAGTTTGACACAAAAACAGACTGGAAAATTAAGCAAAGACAATTCAGGAGCAGGTTATCAGACAACAAGAGAAATTTAGTCAGTGAAGTAAATCTTAATAGTGAGGCTGATGTAGCACAGCACATTATTCAATAATGCAAAACAACATTTAAAATCCATATCTGGAGGCCTGGAGTGGGGAAATCCTCTATTAAAAGTAAATGTGTGGAATTCAGAAAAGGAATCTATTTATGCTTATGGAAACGATGTGCTGTCTGCGTGCGTGTGTTTATAAAGTGCCCGCTATATCCAGCTAGAATGCTGATCAGCATCCGCCCCTGCCAAAGAGCAATGCAAAGCACGAACTTTTGAGAAAGTTGTCACACACACACACACACGAGCAATCTTTATGAAAAGCCCTGTTGTTCGAGGTCTTGGGAACCTGCTGACACAAAGGGAAGGAATTATGTTGATGAGTTAGCTGCAGGGTTACTGTCTAGTGGGCTGTGCCACAATGATGAAGCTCAAAGCGACTCATGCTATTCACCAAACGCCCCTTCTCCTTGCTCAGGGCCCTGCCACAAACTGGCTGGTAGTGGTTTTGCACAGCCTGCCAGATTCCTTTAAAGCGATAAATGCTGCAGCATTCCTGGAGGCATTGAGCACTATCACATTTCCAAACGCCAGCAGCACAGAGCAGCAATAGGATGCAGACTTCCTGAGGGAGTCTTAGGAAACAAACCCTGTTATAAGTGTGCTCAAAACCACCACTTAATGGGGCTTCAGAACCTGAGAGATGGAGTCACGGAGAGGTAAGTCAGATCAATACACTCTGGATTACATTACCTGTGGAGAAGAGAATAAAATGAAAAATAAGCCCACCATAACTACCCAGTGAAAGCAAAGGATCATGTATTATAGAAAAAAGTCAATGCAAAGTCACATTATGGAATGGAGAGAAAAGCTGTTTAAAGGACAGGATGGATGAGGGGTATAGAAAGCCTTGTTAGAGAAACAAAGGTTTATTAAGTTGGAAAAAATAGTAGCTAGAAACTAGTTAATTACATTTTGGGCGTTTGTAAAATGTTATACATTTAATTCTTTTTTAGGTCTACTTAGTTTCATTTTTATAAAATGCAAGGAGAAAGAAGCCACAGCAAAAACCACAAATGAATCATTGGCAATTTTCATAGATTTTGCAGAACAAGATAATACTTCTAAATAAGTCAAAGGCTACAGCTGGAAGCTTTGACAAACCTCTCCACTCCCCATATCAGCTTAGGAATTCTGACATTTCAATACATTTAGAAGAGGTTTACTTAACCCTTAGAGATGCTATCAACAGTGCGCAGAGGATTAATAAGCTGTGCACAAGCTCTGCACATAGGTAGCTAAGTGCATCTTCGTTCTAAGACAGAGCAGCGTGCAGACACAAGCTAATCTCACTAACCAGTATCAGTAAGTTTATAAAACAGTAAAGCTTACAAGCAAATATTGCAGCCCAAAAATTCAGTTCTAGAATCTGTTCTGATGTGTTGGCTGGGTTCACAGTTCCTACAATAAAGGAGATTATTATGATGCTTTTTGAAAGACCTCGAAGTGGGCATTTTAAAAAGCAAGGAAAAGCAAGCAAAGAAAGAAAGAAAGAAAGAAAAGGCTTATTTCTAAAGAAAAACCTTCTAACCAACATGCTAGAAATGTTTGTGTGATTGAAGTCTATAAATATTAAGGCAGAAAATAGCTTGAACTTTAAAGGAAAACTGTCAAGTAAATCTATGCTTCAATCTCCCTGAAGGAGAACAGCTACAGGGCTGCACAAGGTTGCCTGACAGCTTTTAGCTCCAATAAAACAATCAAAAGCATTAACTTATCTTAACCAACTTCCTAGCAGAACTTTGTGCTGCATAAAAAAAGTGAGGAAAATTCATGATAGGCAATTGCTTGTGCTGCTTCCAAAGGAACTGAAGAGGTTTTTATCCTGGGGTGGGAAGAAGCAGGGAAAGTTTAGGTGAATATCTGAAGCCACGTGTCTTTGTACACCACCATACATGCAAAACCTCAAGCTGGTTAACGCAAAATTACACAGCAGATACACTGGGCAGAGGCCAGGGTTCCCACCTACTTAAAAAAAAAAAAAACGAAAACAACAAAAAAAAACAATCCATTCAAGTCCCCTGTAATAAAGGATCTTCACTACACCACAACAAAACTTAGCACAATTTAGAAAACAGCGTTTGAGGAGAAGGCTTGTAAATACTGTTTAGCAGAACAAACTCTATAGAATGCAGTCTGCTGGCAAAGGGATTGTATTCCCCATTTCCAAAAAGTCTGAAAAAGGGAGCCCAATTTATAACTGAATTCTGCAGAGGACTTTATAAACTGGTGAATCCTGGGTTGATAGAGGTGTTCACAAAGCACTGTATACAGCTACAGCCTACCACAAATAATGATGATCTTACCAAAGAATGGGGAGAGAGACCAAAGAGACCACAAGAATCAAGTCCTCTAACACTGAGCTCTTACAAAGCATTCTCTTTTGAGGCTGCAGAACTCCAGAGCAGCTATATGCTTCTAAGAAGTATTTCTTTAAGAAAATTTCTAATGGGAATTTTTTTTCCATATTAGCAGTATATCATTTTATTTTTCATTTTCAGTTCTGAAGAGAAATTTCTTCTGATTAGAAGCTTTTAAAAACTGCTCTTAAGCTTTCTTGTCTTCTTACTGTCACAGCTGTGCTCTGCTCACAAGGGCAGGGCTACTGCAGTGCCACCGACACAGCACTGCACTTCACAGCAGTTACTGCTTTCAGACAGGGGCAGGAGATTTTTTTACATCCAAGATGAAAGCATTTAATAATGTATTTAATAATTTGTTCCACATGTCAGTAGCAATTTGAATCAAGAGAGTGTTAACTGTTTGAAAGAGGAATGGCACTAAGTGCTCTGAAACTCAGAAGTGGTCATGGTTGTGGGGCAGGAGGGCACTGGTCTTAGGAGCTGTTTCAAAAGAGATCTCTAGGGAAGAGACACATCAGCCTGGAAAAAAAAATCTCTCCAAAACCTGACAGTATGTTCTGGACTCTGAATCCTCTGCTTGAATAGCTATTCCCACCTTTTTCCTCAGTCTTTTCATTCCACTTGAACTATACATTCGCCTCTGCTCCTGTCTTCTCGCCTGACTCATCCCCTTTGTTCACCCTTCCACATCTGTTTATCCTTTCATTTCTCCTGTCATTAAAATGCAGCTGCAGTAACAGACTATAATTAACATGACTTCCAACAGGGTCTCTCTGAACTTGCATCCTGGGCATCAGAGTCCAAACTTCGGACTTCGTATCCAGTCCAGGTTCAGAGCGAAGCCACAGCACTCAAAATGAGCAAGATGCAGGGAGCTCAGCTAGAGGCCACGTCTCCATGACAAACTATACAAGAATTATACTTGGCTTGCAAAACTCATGCTCTTGTTTTCCTTCTCTCCCATTTCTTCATTTTCTTTATAGCCATAGATCTCTGCCTCAGCAAGCTTGCAATCTAGTTTGTGAGAGGCTTAGAAAAGTCAGGCTCCATTGTCAAAGAACAACGATGAATGAGAAAACTAAAACCACAAATGATCAACTTTGGAAAAATTTCTGCTTCCGTTCAAGCAGATTTTTTTCCCTAAAAATAAAAGCAGTCTCTGAGCTACACTGTGCAAGTATCAGATCTGAGCAGTTCATGATGCTTCCTGGAGAAAATACAGTCTCACTTTGAGGATTTTCAAAAACTTTGTCTCCTCCCCACTGAAGAGCAGTGGGAAGCGAAGGGAACGAGAACGCCACAATCTGACAAGAAAACGGGACAACTGTAACTTCTTGCAGTGATAGTCACAGTTTGAATGTAACAATTGATCCTCACCTCAACTTTACTTCCCGGATCATGAGCTGCAGCAGCGAAGTAGACAACCTCCTGCACCTCATCCCTGGGCCGCGCAGAGTTCTTCCCAAACACCACCAGCCCCTCTTTAGAGCAAGGCGGGAAGGCTACAAAACAGTAACTCGGGGGAGCTGCAGCCATCCTGGAACGGAAAAGACAAGAGTAAAAATAAGGAAACAAATAAAGCTAGTGTCTGCTGATTGAGTAACTGCATGTGCTGGAAAACTACTCAGTTTGCCATCAATTGCTTCAAAAAAACCTGAAAATCACTATAATTCCTGTTATTAAACCCAGACAAGCCTACTCCCTGTGTTGGCCTGTTTTTCACTGTTACTGCACAGCCAGCTTAAACATGAAGAAATTATGTTGCTTTTTAACTATAACAATTCATGGCAAACAGAAGTTTTCTTTTTTTAAAAAAAAAAAAAACAAACTTAAACATTGTGAAAGCCTAGAGAAAAGAAGAAAAGCCAACATGACTGTCCCAATGCATAGGGGGAGGGTATTCTGCACTGGAGCTGTTCAGGAACACATGACCTAGATGTAAATGTTCTGCTGACTCAGACAAGTGCAGAGATGCAGGAGAATTTAAAATAACAGTGTCTCATTGCTTCCGTGTGGTTTAAAATTTATAAAAGAGAAAAGAGAAAACATGCATGAGGGATCCCTGAGGGGGGGAAAACAGTGTAACAGGAAACAGAACAAAGATCTAGCACACAAACCTATCTGCCTATTCATCTACTCAAATCAGAGAGAATCTGAAGCACTAATTGCACTTTATTTCCTCTCTGGTTTGTCTGCATTGCTGTTCTTACCTAAAGTTAATTGATTGCAGTTTATTTATGTGAACACTCTTTAAAATGCTTAGAGAGTAGCACAAACATTTTAAATGTTTATAATGATAACATATTTATTAAAAAGAAAAAAAAAAAGTGCATTCTTTCAGGCCTCTAGACCACTATAGCTTGTTTCACATATGCTTACAAAAGGGAGGTATGGAGGGATTATTACTTATTAAAATAGCATCCGATACAGATGCCTACTGAGATCATTTCACAGAGCTTATCACTGTATCAGAGATTCCCTCCAGAAATGGAGTCTTCCCTTCCAGGGTACCCTGGGCAGGAAAAAAGCATAAATATGTGGGGACTGCTTAGACACAAGCTATGCAGTCAAAAGCTGGGTCAGACGCACCTTGAACATAGGGGTTAATTTATGAGCAAAGCACATAAATCAAAGCACTGTCACAGGCTGAAGTCTAAACCTCCCCTCCAGTTTTTCAAACACGTTCCTGACTGCCCTAGACACCCACTGCTGTTTCCAACCCAATGCAGATGCCCACAGAACCAGAGGTGGGAGCTTTAACATTTGTTTCAGCTCAGCTTTCTGCAGCAGTTTCAGCAGAACAGCTTTTCTGAGCAGACAGCCTAACTTCCCACCCTCACTTCCACCCTTCCTTCAACATAAAGCTGGTCTGAAAAAGGTGCTTTAGGTGCTTTTAGAGCAAAGACAACATTCTGAAAGGCACAATAATATTGCTGCTACCATCTTAGGAGACACTGAAATACATTTTTTTTTTTTAATTGAAAATTCAGACAGTTTTAAAGTATGACTTACCAGGAGGGAGAAAGGGTGCATTTATTAAGGCATTAGAGAAGCAGAGGGCATTCCTGAGTTTAAAGGCACAAACTGTGCCAGATCTGTGCATTCCTGCAGCTTGGAACTCTCATTAACAGACCTCCCTCAAACTGTCTGACTCTCTCCCCACCTCCCCAGTGCTTATTGATCACTGATGGAGCTGCCACATCCCACAGAAATGCAGCCCAGCTCTGACTGCCCGTCCCTCCAGCCACCTCTGAGATGAGGAGCTCAAGAGGTAATTGCAGGTACTGAAACTTCTCCAGCTTCCAAGTCCTTTCTTATTGCCATAACCAAAAAGGTGAGCAACACAAATGGTGAAATCAATTCTTAAAAGCTCCGCTACATTTAATTTAAGATCTCACAGAAGAGGAGATCCTCCATTTAGTTAGAACTGAGAAACTTCATTCGCTTCTCTATTTCACTTACTACTTCGCTGAAAAATTCTCAGAAATTATAGCAGGATGAACTGCAATGTTTTGGAGAAAACTAGCAAAATCTCAATTTTCTAATCAGACAGTTGGCACAAACATTTTACCCAGTAACTTTACTTTTTTGGGAGTCTGAGGGGAATTTATACAAGAATTAGTAATCCCCTACACAGGCATAAAGCCAACTTGTTTTTCAAAGCTTTACAACACAGCATATTCTCCTCAGTCATTTTACTGAAAAAATATCACAGTAGGTCTAGAAGGAATAAAAAATATTTGAAAAATGTGAGATCTTCCTGACAACAGTTGCAAGACTTTTCGAATTTGTCCAGGAAATTAGATATTGGACATGAAACAAGCACAGTAGGAGCCTTTAGCATCAAAGTCTATACCATATAACCATAGAGTGGTAAGAATTTAACTGTTAAAGTTTACAGCCAGTTCCATTTTAAGTGCTTAATACACCCCCAACTGCCATTTCAGCGCAGACATCTTTTGAGAGAAAACAGAATCTTACTTTTTGCCTCAAGAAATCCAGAAGACGTTAATGAAAACTATTCTATTTAAAAACAAATCGGGCTCAGCCATCCAGAAGACAACCGATTTCACTCTCATTCCCATCACAAAATGGAGAAATTCATTATTTATACAGACTTTTCGCCCCGTCGATACCAATGTACCTAATTAAGCCCCTGAGCAGACCGAGGCCGTTATTCCAGCCTCGTCCAGGGTGCTCTTGGCAGGGGTCTCCACAGCCGTTTTCCTGCTGCTGCTCCGGCAGGTCCGACGCCTGCGCGGGAGCCGCCGTCCCTCTGCGCACAGCTAACCTGCACCAACGGGGCTGTCGTTCCCAGTTAGCCACTGCTGCGTCTTGGCAAGGGGTAAAGCAGCAGGGAAGCATCGAAGTACCTCGTGGGAAGCCTCCCTTGATTTAAGAGCCGACGCCGAAGGGCAGCAAGCGTTGCGAAGAGAGCAACAGAGTTTGTAAACGTCACCGTGCAGTGCAGGGCTTTGTCCCAGAAACCCGCCGTTCCCGTGGGCTTCAGAAGGGCAGGAGCAGAGGGCGACTCTGCGCAGCTCCTGCTCCCGCTGACCTCGCGGGAGGGGAAACCCAACGCGGCCCGGGAGCAGCCCCCAGCTCCCCGGATCCCGGGCTCCGTGTCCAACGTGGTTCTCGTGCTGGGAAGCCTCTAACAGGAACTCCTTATGGTACGAGCTACTGCATTCCCCACACACGAGCTGCGGCTGCATCTCGGGGGAGGGCGGGCAGCCCAACCCAGCAGATCTTTATAGAAATACCCAACTCAGTGAGAGCAATCAAATGGTATGTGCTATTTTACCGATAATAATAATAAAAAGTTACTAACATTTTCAAAGCAGGAAGCTACCCCAGACANTAACGTTTTCAAAGCAGGAAGCTACCCCAGACACCTCAAGCTCTGAGCATCAGAAATGCTTTTTTGGGAGAAAAAAAAAAAAAAAAAAGTCATATAAATAGAGGTATTGCAGCCAAGGCTTCTACCTCAGTACAGCATCGGCCTTTTCAGGCAGTCTGTTGTTGCACCAATGCTGCAAACAGGCTATATATATTATAGATATATACTCTGTAACTGGTGGGGTCGGCTACTCCGCTTCCCCCCGAGCCCACGCGCTGGTTATCTTTGGAATAACCGAATTTACCAACACGGGCTGGTGTTTCACCGCAGCATCTCCGCGGCCTCCCGCCCGCCCGGGGTGACTGAACTCCAGCCTCGCACCTCGGGCTGCGGTAACCTTGCGCAAAAGCGGCTTTTAGGCATCGAAACCCCACGGGGAGCTGCCAGGGCTGCCTGCCGCCCGCGGAGTGCGCGCAGGGGGAGCCGCGGACACTGCGGCGGAAGAAGCAAGCGGGTAGACGAAGGGGCAGCGGTATAAACGCCGCAGCGGCGCGGCAGGTGCGCCGCTCGCCGGGAGGCGAACCGCCTAAGGCATCCCGCAGCGCGACGCCGCGGAGAGGCACCTTCAGACGGTGAAACAAACAAACGGGCACACGGGCGGGAGCGGCGGGGAGGCCGCGCGGGCGCCGCCGCCGCCATGTTGCGCGGCGCGGGGGGCAGGTGCGC
>VWPW01022587.1:185602-199637 GCA_013389825.1 Crypturellus undulatus
CGAACCGAACCGCTCCGCGCCGCGAGCCCCGGTGCTGCGGCCCGCGAGGCGCGGTGCTGCCGCGGCCCCCATGTCCCTCCGCGCCGCGGCGGGGGGCTGCGCCGTTACCGCCCCTGCGAGGGGGAGGCCTGGGGCAGCGGGGACGGGCGCCCATCCCCTGTCCGAGGCATCGAAGGGATGGAGGATGCGCGGACCGGCGGCTCTCGCCGTATGCTGGGGGCTTCCCCGTGTCTTGTGGGTGCAACCTGCCCCGGCCCAAAGGGTTTAGTCTGCTCTGCGGGCTCCTTTTGTGGAATTATGGTGGTTTTCGGCAGCTCGGCGAACTCCCCTGGGAGTCACAGAGGTGCTTCCATCACAGCATGGAACAGAATTTGCCACTTCATGGGGAAAATTTAACCCACTGTTCCTGGTCTCACTCACCAAGGACAAGTGTGAAACCGTGTTTTGCGCCTCCCGGGGGTTGTCGGTACCCTGGATAGGGACTAATCTGAAGCCAGTGCTCAGGCTCGGTGCTCTTGATCGACTGCAAGGCTGATCCCTAGCATCCCAGGGCACTCGGTGTTCCAGGATATTCCACTCTGCATTTGGACAAGGCCCTTGATTTCCTGGTTTGCTCTCAGAGTGAAGTTTGTTTTGCAACAGAAGAATGGGGTGAGGGGGAAAGGCTGGATAGCTCCTGCTTAAAGTATCTAATGGAAGGGTGACTTGAATCAGTGCTGGAAAGCTGGGAATTTTATGCCGGTTAAGGGGAAAGGAGTTAAGCGTAACAACCCAAACTCCTTGCTATAGATTTACATCCAGGACGATCTGCGTCATGCACTGCTTGCTTGTTGCAATCAAAGAGATAGCTGATGAAAAGCGCAGGTGCAGTTTAAAAGGGTTTTTGAATGATATCCTGTAACACACCACTTACATTACCCATATTACTCTCACTTAGATGACTAAGTCTGTTCTTCTAATTACCCGAGAGATGATTATGGCTGAATATAATGTACCTAAGAATTATTAGGCTGTCTGCAGAATGATTACAGGCTGTTGAAACAGGAATCTCGGGTACTGCCCTCTGTGCAAGCTGCCATGAGCAGTGTAAAGCAGAGAGGATGAGTGGTTAGAGCACGGCCCTGGGACCGAGGGGACCTTGGGTGTACAACACTTGGCCATAACTTGGCTTTAGATAACTCTGGTCACCTTATGGCAATTAAACTACCTCATAATGAAATGCAGAGAGGATTTACTCACAGCTGCATCTTTGAAATCCTTGAATGGAAATTGCTGTGTAAATAGAAAATACATAACTACCATAATTAGAAAAACTATAATGATAACCTGTTGATTATTTGCATTTTTTTCTATAATAATATGATAGCAGAATTTATGGCTATTCAAAAATAAATGGATGTTTTTCTTGCAAAAGATGAGTTCCCATGGGGATGCAAAGTCAGGGAAGGAAAGCAGTTCTCTAGAACAGAAAGTAAAGATATTTAATGCTTCGTGTAGGAAAGGAACAGATAGAAAGCAAACATAGCAAATAGTGTTTGGAGAGAGAGGACACATCTTAATGCACAGCAAAACAAGATCAAAATGTTGAAATTACATTAAGAAATCATGATAGATATTTGGGGAATGGTTGTATGGCCAAAGAATCCCTTTTGTTTGTATTGTTTTTCAGCATTTTAAGCCATTGTCTTAGTCTTGTCCTGCTCCCTGGCGGAACATTGATTCAAAGCACATAAAAATCAAATGAACTGGGGTTGTATAGAACAAATGTAGGTGGTTGCTTCCAATTTATAATTCTGAGCCCATAGTGCAATGGTATTACACTAAACTTAAAGGATTTCCATTAAGTGAATGACAGGGGTGACATTTTTTCCAGTACAGAAAAATTCATCCCGTGTAATGTTGAAAAAACCCTGCAAGAGCCCAGGATGATACTCATATTGTAGATCTACGAAGTCAGTCGATGATGTAAAGCTAAAGAACAAAAAAAGTAGTGGAACAGAGAGTTTAAAGTACTACTCCCACACTGGAGATGGCTTTATCCAAAAGACAGAGGGTGGCAGGTGCTATATTCCCATAGAAAATAAGACGGCATCCACTGGGCTTAATGAGAGCTCCAAATGATAAAGATAAAAGAAACCCTAGCTGCAGCCCCTTTATCCCATTATACCATTGAAGATTATGCTATGTAAATGCAAACGGCCGCAGCTGTATGTAAGATGTCATTGGAGGCACAATGGCAGGCTTGAATGCCAGGCTCTTACTCATGCACCCAAGTAATTCATTTCTCTATTACATAAAATGACATAACAGAGCACAACAGCTTAGCCAGTGTCACAGGGCAGAAGGAAGGGGGACTTTAGCAACAGTGCTAGACCCTCAAAGTGTTGAAACCTGCAAGACCCAACACTGAAGCACACGACCAAGCTGTCCCATTGCCTACTCAGAAAGGCTAATGGTGGGATTTAGCAAAGACATCACTGTGTTATTTCATCTTCATCATTTTTATAGTTTATACTATAATCTGTGACAGCATGTTTTATTTTCATAACCATAAAAGGTATTATAGGACATTTATTAATATTATTGGCTTATGAAATCCATGGGACTCTAGCTGCTTTAATAGGTTAGAAAAGCATTTGTAATAATGAGGTTAAAGCACTTGACAATAGAGTAAGACCCATAATAATAACAGTAATAGAGAAGATGGGAGGAAGAAGGAAATTTGTCATCCTGAGAAAATAAAACAGCGATGATAAAGAAGAATCAGAAATAGAGACAGCAGCATTCTCTCGTTATGCACCGATCCTGTCCATCTTCATACATGCTAGCACTGCTCTGATGCTCCCTGTACAGAAATGTTTGTACCAGACCAATAAACCGTAAAGGGAGTCTGATTTCCCTGTGCAGGAAATCAAATAGTCCAATTACAGTATATTTTTAAGCAATGCGATTTCTATATTGCTACTCCTACTGAAGAAGTTATATTAACATTTAAGCACAGAGTTTTTCTCAGCTTAGTGTTTTCATAAAGTTGAAACATCTTAAGCATTAAGGCATAGAAAAAAATTATTGTGGTGTTATACAGGTGATACAGGCATTTGTTAAGGTGGTTGCATATATGAAGCAGCTTTATATCCTATGGTACCGTGTCCTGCCTGAGTATTCCACGTGTAAATTGCTGCAAACTGAACCACAGCACTTAGAAATGAAAAGATTGGACAGTAGTAGAAGAGACAGTGAATGCCACTACGTGATTTATGAGCCATCTGGTGCCGCGCAGACAGCGCTTGTTCGGCGGAGGCTACAGCCTCCTGCTCAGTAACCACAGCAACAGGTCTGCCGAGACGCTCCAAAGTCAGGCTCGTGCCAGCAACCGTCCTACCGCTCGCGCACACCACGCGCCGGGACGTGGCGGCAGCAGCAGCATTCCTTCCCAGGCTCGATATGCTTCTGGTGCCGCATTTTCTGTTATGTAATTGCTCTGCTTTCTGGGTGGCGGACGGGGGTGAAACCTGGACAGTTTTTTTTTGTTGTCATTGTTTAAATAAAAGTCCCGAGTCTGAACTCCAGAAGGCCCTCAATGATTAAGTCACTTTCCTCATGCGCAAAAGTAGTAGATATCTACAGTTTGGAAGGGATCTCTGATAACAGAAATACTTCAAATCAAAAAGAAAAAACAAAGTAAAACAAAAAGGTCTTTTTGGTTCCATCATTTCTGAAATGATAGGAAAAAAAAAAGGTGATTTAAAAACACTAGCTCTGACTGCATGTTTCTTTCTCGCAGATGAGCCCAAGGTCACAAAAAATAGCTTTGTCCATACCAGAAAATAGTAGTTAACAGGCAGTGGGGAAAAATAAAAAAACTCCTCAAACTGTATGGAGCATTTCATAGTTCAAGGAATAGCTGGGTGTGCTGTTTCTTGCATATGCGTGTTAATAAAGAAATAGCCGTAATTACCCAGCACTTTTCAGACTTCCTTATTCCAGCTGTGGGTAAAAAGGAAAAGGTAGATTCCAGCCTTCATATTCCTTTCCCACTCCTCCTGCATGACCAAGTGTAGATTTTTGCCTTCTGTTAAAAGGAACATCACTAGCCTTATCTTTCAAGGCATTATCAAGGTCAGAGCTGCTGAAAGCAAAATCCAGCAGATCAGCATTTTCTTTTAAGCCGCTGTCAGTCTGTTAGCTAGAGCCATATAGATTCTATACCCAGAGATGGACATCAAGTCACTAATAACATTTTATTTTGGATGTAAGGAAAGAAAAGTTGCTCTTTAAAAATATATCCCAAGGAATTAAAGAGACAGAGCTAAGCCACACCATTTACTCCCAGAGAGACAGCAGGCCAGACACAAAAGAAACAGGTATTCCTTGGTCATCTTGCAGGTAAAGAGGCAGAAACAGAATCATCAGCTGTTTTAAGGAAGCTTCAGTGTCAATAAAATGTAAGAGGATGGGATTGATTTAATGCTTTCAGTCCGAATGTCAGCCGAGGAATCAGTTATCCTGTGTCATTTAATCTCCTTAAGCAGGCCATCGCACAATCAGAAACTAGAAGCATTCAATCTAATATGAAGAGCAGCTCTTAATGACGGTTAGCATCAACCTCACAGATTTTAAAGCAGAGGAAAACATACATGGGACATGGGGAACCCTGAAGGGTGGCCTGCACTGGTATCCAGTAGCCAGATCTTAGTATTTTTAAAGTTGCTATGTTCATTATTATTTACTTAATAGACATGCATAGCAGTTATAAGCAAAGGAAAAACGTGTAACACGTGCTGGCAGTCACGTACAATCCTTCTAACTGTGCACAAGGACAGTAAAAGCTCCAGGACACAATTTCTCCCTGTTGCCACTCACACAGCTCAGTACAGCCCTTGCAGCTGCTTGCATCGCACAAGATGGGAAACAAACAGCTTTGCAATAGGGAGAAATTACACCTAGAATTGCTCTCCCAGTCATAATGTGTCCATAACACTTTTTTTTTCTTTAATTTTAACCAGCCCAAAAGTGTGTAAAATAGATCAACAGAGGTTTTGGTGCACCTCCGGTAAAGGTCCGAACCAGCTGGACAACTTCTAGCCCAGGCATCAGGGCTTCCAGAAACCTCACACAAATGCTGACGTTTTAAGCTACCGTGTCTTTTAACGGCAGATAACGGCTCTTGGCTGAACTGAGCTCTAAACATTTCTCCTCGTTCTGGCTGGCAGAAGCACCACAGAACCTGCAGCTAAACCCGCGTGCTCCGAGGGCAGAGCATTCCCAAAGGAGAACAGGAAGCTGAGGAGGCTCCTGGCCAAACACCCCTCAGAGCCCCAGAGCTGCGAGCGACTGCTCCTTCCCTGAAACAGATAGAGAGCTTCCTACCAAGTTCCCAGCTAGCTGTTCTTGAATGAAACTGTTGACATAATCAAGCACAAATACAAAAATAGAAGCAGGACAACTAAGGAAAGACTATTATTTTGTCGAGGAGCTCTTTTCCCTATGTACTGGGAGAAAACTGGGGCACAGAATGGTAAGCATCACGATTAACTTTCAGAGGGCTAAAATTATCCAGGCTTATACAAATATAAGCAGTTTTTGTCTTTTTTTTTTTTTTTCCATTATCAAAAATGATTCCCTGATGAAGATACGTGTGCTTTTTTTTTCCTGAGGCTATGACCCTGATGAATTTGACTGCTTTTTAAAAATACAGTGTACCTATCCTGACTACTTCTTCAGGGACCCTGGAAGTCTAGATTTAAATTCTGCTAACGAGCATAAAACATCCATATAGAAACTGATTGAAATAGTGATTTCTAACCAAGTTGGATCACTATCCAGCCTTATAACTTGTGTTTTCCAAGCCTTTCTCTGTCCAACACACACAGGACAGGGTTTTGCTTCCTAAATCCTTTGCATTTCTCCCATTGCTCGGGGCACTTACATCATCTCTCACTATCCTTCCCCCCAGATTTACCCCTTTACCCAGAAGAACAAACTCCATGTTGACACTCACCTGCCATCCAAAACCAGCATTTCTGGATCAAAGAACAGACTTCCACATATTTATTGTAAATTAAAGACAGATCTGTACCACATTTTTATACTTGGCAAACATGCCTTGGGGCATTTTGGTTCCAAGTGTCACAAATAAGAAACTACGGTAGCAGTTTATTCGATATGTACTTAACACTGCAATTTTTTGACCTTGCCATGCCCAGTGCTCACCAAAACAGGTCCATCCAGCAATGCTACTGACAGCACACGGAGAGGCACTGAGGAGCAAAGAAAGACTGAAAATCCAGTAACATTATTTTTTTCATTTCCAGCACTGTTTGCCTTGTCAGTTGTTCTCAGAAGAAAGCTTTAAAAAACATTTCAGACTATGAGCACCAGTCCTGATGCATTGCCAGGAGGTATCTCCTGTCACTGCCTTGCATATCAAATATTTTCAAATAAAATGAGTGCTGAAGGCTGCTCCTGCACCTACAGAAGGCAGTGGCTTTCCCTGTAAATGGTAGGTTGCAGCTCTGAATGACAGGCTGCAGTTCTGGAGAGTATCAGCAGATATTTTCCTATGTAAAATGGTAAGAAACACTTGAAGCAGGCTATAAGCTACAAGAGGAACGATCCTGGAGATGCTTTTATCACCATTTTGAGCCATTTTTACTTTCTTAAGTGCTGTGTTTTATTGACAAGCAGGTGAGGGTCGCTTCTTCACGCACAATGGTGCCGATGCTCCTCTCATATCTCCCGGGGAATCATAGCAGACACGACCAGCAGCAAGAGAGGCAGCATGCTGTTTCTAACCCGAGAACCCCATCGTCTTAACAGGCTTTGATGACAGCAAGGGGGAACACAGCTGAAGTAGCTTTTCAACCCTGCTGGTGATTAAGCACTAGTGAAAGCCATTCTTAGTTCGATTTCAGAAATTTTGCACAGCTACTGAGAAAAGCACTAAGGAAAAAACCTCCACCTACTTTAAATCTATGCACAGTGCTCCAGGTAAGATCTGCATCCTCCAGCTTTAACACGGTGCTGCCATTACCAAATCAACTTGTACAAGTTTATTGGAAGTTATTTTAAAAAAAATCTAAGTAGAAATACAATAATGCACCATTATATTTCATAATATCCACTGACTCCCATTTAATACAAAGGAAACAACTTAGGCTCTTCCTGTACACATGCAGTGGGACCACTTATTTCGGTTTACCTATTTAAATGCTTGGCCCTGAGACCAGAGCCAAGCTTTATTCCATGCTTTTATGCTTTTATTTGTAAGACAGATGTTCAGACAGCTTTGATAAATACCACAAACTGATCTAAAACCTCGACAGACCCAACCCAAGCCTCAATTCCTCCAACCCCACAGTTCCTCTTTTGGCTGGCCAGGAACCTGCCAGTTTCCATATACTAAACAAAATAGCTTTAAAAGGCAACTTCTTATCCTAGTAATCCTAGTATCCTAAAGAGGACTACTATCCTAGCAGTCCTCCTTATCCAAGGCTATACTAGTTCCCTAGAATCCCCACGCAGTTAACGAGGAAATACAGATGCCTCATCAAAGCGTGATGCCTATCGGGATGTAACGTGATCAATATAAATGGGATGAATATTACTCAGCGTCCCTTAGCATGAGTCCGTGCCCTGGGAGCTGCAGCAGAAACCAAGACCCGCAGTGCAAAACGAATACATAGCCTTGGGAGAGCTGAAGACAGGCAAGCACCATGGCAAGCAATGGGAAAGCAGGGGGAGTAAAGTAACAACTTGTAAGCAGAGGTAGATAGGGAGTGATAGTTATTTTCACAATATAAGGGTCAAAACAGGCAACAAGTTTAAAACTCAAGGAAGTATTTTCCTAAAGCTCTACAGTGAAACTCACCATCAGATAATGTTGTGGAAGTAAATACGAGAGAGTTCAAGGAAAAGGGAATTGAAAAGTTCTTGAAACAAGAATACGTGGCCATAATCGTCACATCAGATAGGTTGTGAAGAAGCTTCCAGACACTTGCCCCACTAGAGGGCATGGAGAGCAGTTCACTCATCCCTGCGAGCAGGGATTGCAGTCTCCCTTGGTGATACTCACTTGGCATTAGTGCCTTGTACTACTCCTGTTGCCTTTGCATTTGCCTTGCACCCCTACAGCCTCGAGCAAAGCCCCTAGGCAGCAGCTTTGAACTCAGAGCTCCTTTTGCCACATGGGCCAGGACAGGCAGGAACATCACCCATGCACCGCAGCACAACTTGCTGTTTTACAGGTTACAGGATTTCCTAGAATGTTACTGATATGAGGAAAAGACAAAAGCAAACAAACAATTCTGACATTCAACTCCTACTTTGTTCACATCATTAAAAAGAAAAAAAAAAGTAAACAATTATTGTCATGGTTGGTAACACACTCCCTTTAGAAGGGCAAAATCAGCATAGAAGAGTTATCATTTCTACAGCTTTGCATCAGCTGCTAAATTGCAGGAAGAGATGCTGAAGCTTTCTAGTGTGTCTTTCCAAAAAATGTTCAGAAAGAAATGAATGGGGTACACTGCTTTCCAAGCAGTGACTTACACAAAAAACAAAGCTAAGTAATTAAGTCACAGTCTAGAAGTCATGCATTAAGGACTCCCTGGAAATGACTTCAACACATAAGCACACACACAAACAGAAAGGCACGGAACTGGATTTTGATTTTCACAAGGTTTGATATCTGGAAAGATTGTTCCATTTCTAAAAAATAAGTTAATACAAAAGTTTCTTTTTAAAAAAAAATTATATGCACAGCTGCTGCAAGAACAGAAGTACATTTTCATATTTTAAAATAGCTTAAACATTTATACATAACAAACAGAAATTCTCTTAACTTGGGCTTTTTTGCCACCAGCAACTGTCAGCTTGAAAACAATGAATGAAGAAGATTAGAGAACCGGACATTCTCCAAGTCACTGCCATTTCTGCATCATAAGAAATTCTGCCACATTTTTCTACAGTTCATCATGCTTGTAAGTGAATTCCCTTGCAGAAATAAATCCATCACTGTCTTCATCTTCTTTATCGAATATGTCTTCCACCAAAGCATCATGCTGGGTGTCATTTACCACTGCTCCGTGCTTTTCAAACTCTTTCTTCAAATAAATTTTTACCTATTGCACAAAGGTTGAGTTAGTATTTGGCAAGCTTATGAAAGAATTGCACAACTGTAGTGTAATAAGAGGTTCACACAGTTTGGGACAGTAGTACTAGACAATAGCTACATTCCTTCCTAGGTCACTTTCAAAACAATTTCAATTTTTAAATTTTAAAACTGATTTTGTAGCCCTGCTCAGACTCTTTAGTAATAGGAGGTGATACAGTCAGCAAACAAGTTACCCTAGCTTTAGCGTATCTGATTGAAAGATGAGCAAGGGAGAGGGAGGGGGAGAAAATTATAACTGCAAGGCTCATTCCACCCCATCCCACCTTAACTGTCCAGCAAAGACCTCTAGGGCATCTTCTCATTCATGGTAAGAATATTAACAGTTAGCCTAACAGCTCCTTGCCCCCAGCTAGCTATCCCATGTATTCCATAACCAACACATATCCATAACTAACTGCCTTAGGTGCTCTTAATGTAGTATATATTCTGCTTGTACAGTAGCTCTGTGGATAGTAAGCATCGACTGAACAAGAGTGACCAAGGGGCACAGTGAATTGCAACTAGCATATGTTAAAATGTCACTTCATAAGTTTAGCTTATCTTCCCCTTTCCACTGTCTCACCCTGTCAGGCTGTTAGCGAGAAAAGTAACCCACTTGCCTCTTGCTTGGATAGTTTCCAGTCATCATTAAGATCCATCTCTTGGAATGACTCATGAGATCTTGGTCCGTTCCTAATTTCTAAAAGGTCAATGTTGAATATCAGCGTGCTCTCAGGTGGAATTTTTCCTGCCCGAAATGTTAAACATGGAGCCAAGTTAAAGACAACTACATGCTCAGTGCCATACAAAAGCCATGTGTGTCTGAGCAAAGTTCTTCTAGTATCACTTATTTTGAAATACTGTAGTTTGAACTACTGAAGCCAGTGTCTGCAACAGTCAGCACTGTGACTACTTCAAACTGTAGCCTGGGATTCAAGTAGCCCCTACAGCACACATGCAGATTTCAATTTGACTACTTTTGACAGAAACTACTACCCTTTGCATTTGATGCTGTGGCACTGGAGAAAACAAACAAACACACACACACACACACAAAGCAAAACTCTTTTCTGTTGAAAAGGACAAATAGGCTGAAATGTTGTCTGCATCCTGCAGCTGTCTTAGGGATGTTTCCCCACCACGCTAAGTAATTCCAGTTCTCCTATCCTGGCTTTACAACAGTGTGCTATTCCTTCATGTTAATGACTGAACTGACTATCAGAGACCTTGTAGCACATCACTTGGCCCCACTATATGCAGAGGCTGAATAGAAGCAACTGTATTTCCACATTGGCTGCCAGAACTCCAAAAACATTTCCGCACCTTGAAAAGACAGGCAGAACTACTAATCCTCATGCACTATTTTGGAGCTGTGTTGTTAA
This sequence comes from Crypturellus undulatus, assembly GCA_013389825.1. Taxonomy (NCBI): domain Eukaryota; kingdom Metazoa; phylum Chordata; class Aves; order Tinamiformes; family Tinamidae; genus Crypturellus; species Crypturellus undulatus. Next base: position 196,139 of record VWPW01022587.1, read on the forward strand.
ATATACCCTGAGCTGCAGTAACAGGCAGATTTTAGATTTACAGTTTGAAGAAATAAGCAGATACTTCTGGAAATACAGCCCACAGTAACCTCCTCAGGGTCTGGCACGCAGGTGCCAGAGGGTTTCTGAGGGTTGCAAAATAAGGCATCTGATTCATCATTCAGGTCAGTCAGCAATCAAGGCACCAGGATAGGGGCTAGTAAAATCCTGCGTTTTCTGAGGAAGCGTGGAAAAAATGAAATAATTCTGTCTGTCGTCCAGGGCATCATTTGAAAATAGCAACATTCAGACATTTAGTTCAGTCTTCCTAAAACAAGTAGCACCTTAAGCAACCAACAACATTCACTCTTTCAAAGTTTCTGCTTTAAACACGTGGGGCTTGCAAGCCTTTGAGAACTAATTGTAGTGCTTTGCACATTAGTCCAGCCAACTAATTCTCTAATATTATACCACTAGGTGAACACTGAGAATTTTATATACTTTTTTTTTTTGTTTGTTTTTTTGAGAAACATACAGCTGTGCCCCCCACACAGACAACTGGCTGTCTACAAAAAGTTTTCTGTTCTCTCCTGGAAGCAAGATTACTTCAAATACAACATTCCTGTGTTCACCACCTAACCACTTGCTGAATATTTCTGTAAAAAGCAAGTTTGTGAGAAAGAGTACCCAACTCCATCGATTTCTCTTACTTTATAGAACTTACCTGGGAAGTTTGAAAACCTGCTAACCTCTTAGACCAGAGCAAATAACAGTAAAACACATGGACAGAAACATACTAAAGAAAGAAAAGGACTTTAGGTGTTTTACCTTTTCCCTCTTTTCCATAAGCAAGGGAAGGTGGAATAGTTAATTTTCGCTTTTCTCCCACACACATGTCCTTCAAACCTTTATCCCAGCCTTTGATTGCTTCCCTTATGCCAAGTGTAAACCACATGGGCTGACCATTGTTATGTTTGTGGCTGGAAAAGAAGGGAATACAACACTTAGTCTTTGAACAGTGGGATCTATATAAGGAACAGACAGAAAACAAACACAGCAGAGAGTTATACAATAAAAATCTTATTCAGCACCTTGGCATTTCTTAAATGAAAGAAGATCTAAGCCTTCAAAATCTTTGTACTTATGCCCTGCATGACACCATTGCCAAATAAAACAGCAAATACAGGGCATGCATGACAACTGAGCCACCCGGATCCCACCCTCATTTACCAGATCACTCATTTCCACAGACTACAAAAGCAACCCTACTTAAAACATACATTCAAGGCCATGTGCATTTCTCAGTAAACTGCAAATCGAGACCAGTTTCCAGCTCTTGGCCACATTTGCAGTTTACCCTATCCCATGCAATCGGCAACATCTCTTTTGAAAACAATTATTAGGGAGGAAAAATGGGCACACAACAGAGTTGGAAGAACAAAAATAAATACATGCAAAACACTTAGCTAGAAAGAGGCAGCCCACTCCCCTGTTCTAGTTTCACCAGGTGGTAACACAAAGGCTACCTCCACTGTGGTGGCAGTAGCTTAAGTTTAACTACCACCAAAAAGCTCCCTTTAGCAGTCATGCAAGAAAGGTGCTCAAAGAGGAAACAGCACTTACAGAAGTTAGCCACGAAAACCTAGATTGTCACTAGAACTCCTTTTAGAGAGGCAGGTTAGCTACAAAAGAAAATTAGTGAGATTTTAGTATAAATTGCCTACAAAAGAGTGAACATGCAAAACAGCCCTTTTGTACATTTCCTACAAAGCAGACTTCAGGCAAGGTCTGTGCAAACTTGAGTGTTTTGCTGTCTCCCACTGCTAACACCCAGTTGATGCTTACAGGAAAGGCAACATTAGCAGGTCGTTGCAGGCTCTTAAACTCCTGTGAGTATCTTGTTCCTACTTACATTACCTGGTAGGTTGAATTGCCTGCTCTGGGGCAGGTGAGGCAGATGCCATTTCAGCAGTGACAGGGTACCATTCTACAAGTACCATTGTGATAGCTGCTTTAGAAAATATATATTTTTTTCTGAACTAGAGGTTAACGTCTCCTCCAGAAGTTTTCCCAAGAAACTAGAAAGAAATTTGTAGACAGCACCCAATAAACCACTTATATCAAAATCTGTATCAAAATTGTTAGAGAGGGTGTCTATCACTTCTATCTAAAGATATATATATATATGTATATATATGTGTATATGTTATATATATATATATAAAATCTGCTTCCCAAGAGCTAACCTGAAAGCAGAAGCTAAATGGAATTTAGCTTAGAGCCTCAATCTGGCAACGGGAAGGAGATTAACTTTTCTGCGACGTTCATCTTTAAAAGCACTGCAAGTCAGTGCCTCCTCAGCTCTTAAAACGTAAAGACAACACAAATTTTCCAGTCGTAGCACAAGATAGATGTAGTGGGCAAAGGGTTTCTCAGGTAAGCTTGTTCAGTGTTGCTAAAAGATGTATTAATTCTCTAAAAAATAAGAAACAGATGTAAGTTCTGTATGAGGATGCATTGGTTTTATTTCCTCCCCCCCACCTCATATTCTCAGCACATATATGAACGTATTTGGGGCTATTTTAATTTAAAAAATAAAAAATAATAGGGTATCAACACCGTTTTGCACCATGGTCGCAAGTCACATCGTGTGGTTCAGTCTGAGGAGGCACCCACAGAAGAGGGCACTATATATATATATGTATATTAAACACACGCACCCCCAGCTCCAAGGGGAGGCTCCCGGAGCGAGCGACTTACGTGGAGTGGAAGAGCGAGCCATCCCTCTCGAGGAAGCCCTCGTAGTGCACGAGCATCATGTCCCCCCACTTGCTTCTGCGGTGGCACAGGAAGGGCTTCTGCAGCACCTCCACCTTCACGTCGGCCGCGGGGATGAGCGCGGCAGCCGCGCAGCCCAGCACGGCGCCCAGCAGGGCCGCGCGCAGCGCCGCCATCGCCGCCCACCTCAGCGCCGCCGGGCCGCCATCCCCAACAACGGCCCTAACGGCTCTCCGCAACCGCCCAGCAAACGTGGCACCGGCCCTCGCAAGCTGGCGGCTGCCGGCTTCAAAGGGGGCAGGACCAGAGCGAGAGTGCGCCATCTGATTGGTTCGTGTGGAAGGGAGCATGGCAGAAGCAGCAGCCCATTGGGGCGCTCCCTTGTCTGTCGCTCGACCTGACCAATCGGCAGCAGAGCTCCGCGAGGGATTCCGCGGAGGCGGTGGGCAGGCCGAACGCTCCAGGAAGCCAACATTAGCGAGCCGGGGAGCCCTGCACAATAGAGCCGGCTCCTGGGGCCCGCCCATTGGGCAGCGCCGCCGGGAGCGCGCGCTCCCATTGGCTGCGGAGGGCCACCTGCCGGCGGAGGCGCGGCGGGCGCCTCCCCTCTCCGGCTCGCCTGTCACGTGGGCAGCGATTCTCGGAGCCGTTTGCGCTCGCGTAGCGCCGCGGGGCCGTTCCGCAGAGCGGCTCCTGCGCCACGAGCGTGGCGGCGGGGCTGCGCCGCGCCGCGCCGGGCCGG
>VWPW01022587.1:199756-275661 GCA_013389825.1 Crypturellus undulatus
GTAGCGGGTCCGTAGCGGGGGCGGCGCGGGGCGGCGCTGCCGGGGCCCGGCCGCGCTGCATGGGGCCGCCGCCATGGAGGGGGTGCTCTACAAGTGGACCAACTACCTGAGCGGTGAGTTACTGCCCGGCCTCAGCCCCGGCGCGGCGGCGGTGGGGGGCGGCTTCCCGTAGCGGAGCGAATTTTGAGAAGTTGGAGCTGCTGCCTGGTGAATTTGTGTTTATAGATATCGTGATTATTTTACACGTGAGTGCACGCCTTTTAGATATTTGTTGTTATATGTATAAATAAATATGTACGAATATGTACATTGCTTCCTGAGGTCAGGCCAGCGCTGGCCTGGTGGGACAGCAGTACCGTTTCACCCCCGAAGTGCCGCCGCCTGCCCAGCCGTGCGCGGCCAGGCGGGGTCTGGTCCTTTCTGCTCTTATTTGTCGCTTATTTCTGTCCTGCTGCGTTACCGACCTCTCCGGGACGCGCAACCCGCGAGGGCTTGGGACAGCGGCTTTTCCTGGGGCCGTGCTTGTACGTGTTGTGCCCTCCTTTATTTCTGTGGGTTGGCTTCTTTTTTTTTTTTTTCCATGCACATGGGTCATACTCGCCAGCAAACTTTTCTTTGTGCATCCCCGTGAAAGTGACGGCTTTGTTCCCCTTTCTGTGGGCACTTCTGCGCGCGCTGGGGGGATCCCGGGCCCCTCCGAAGTGGAGGTAGCACGTGGGTGATTTGGATGAAGGCGCTCGCAAGAACACAATAAAATACTGGGGCTGCCCCGCTAGCTGCGGGCTTGGTATTTTTCAGGTCCTCCTGCTCCGGGGAGCTTGGCCAAGGACAGGATGCCAGAGTTGCCGTGGGATTCTGACCACCCCGCGCCCCGGGAGGGAGTTGGGGAAGCCCTTGTAATGGGCAAAGGGCTCTGCCATGGGCTGAAACCATGTGGGAGCCCCATAGTCAGAAGAAGAAGCGTGACCTTGATGTTGCCTGGGGCAGATCTCCCCTTTGCAGTGCATTTAAGAGGAGTGCCTTCTGGTTTGAATATTTTTTTTTTCCAGGGAAATCAGTTCAGCTGCAGCTTTGTTTTTAGTTTGGATATTAAAATTGAGCAAAGAAAGAGCAAAAACTAAGCTGAAGTGCAGGCAGGACGTGCGTGTGTGTGACTAGAGGGGATAGGGGGCAGGCATGATGCATGAGGTGGGATTTATTGGTGCAGTAGAAGGTTGCTGCAGTCCCCACACACACCTCCTTTTTTTTTTTTTTTTTTTTTTTTTTTTCCTTCTTCAGATAAGCTGCACATGCAGCATCTTCTCTGTGCTCCTTTACAGGATAAATTCTTATCTTGGGCTGTAGGAGGCCAGCCTGTTGTGTTTTGGAAGGCAGCAGCTTGCTTCTCTGTGAGCTAACTCTTAGAGTGCACTTTCTTTTCGCATGTAATGAAGAGGAATGTGAAGGAGTTCTGTCCCAAAGTCATTAGGTTATATGTTTGTGCAATATGGCAGGAAAAAAACACTCAGATTATGGCCTTCATGCTATCAGTAATGCAGAGCTATAGGATGAAACTGAATGGGACTAGGGGATTAAATGGAAACCAGAAGCAACTGAGGGTTCAGCAGATCCTCCACGACTTGTTTCTGTCTGTTCTGCCACTGGTCAGAAGCAAGGTGAGGGTTCAGCAGATCCTCCACGACTGTTGTTTCTGTCTGTTCTGCCACTGGTCTGCTTTGTCTCGTGTAGGGTTAACTAATTGGGTGTAAACGATACATGCAAAAAGTAAGTAAAATAGGAACCATCTCTACCTGTCAGTGTGTACTCCTACGCCTGTGATACCACAGGCAGGTAAGTGTGCCCAACAGGTAGGTGAGGACATCTTCTCTTTGTCATACGGAGCACACCTTCATTTCCCATTGCTGGAGCCTAGGTATGACAGCCACCAGAACAGCCTTAAAACTACTGAAAACAACTTCTCTTCCTACCTTAAGAGGAGTCACTGGAATCTGTTGGTGCTTGTGTCCTTCTCTGGGGATTTTTTTTCTTATAATCCATGCCGTCATCAACACCACAGAGGCAAAGTCCCCATGGAAGAATTTCCCCACAGCCCTGGGGCAGGAGCGGCCTATGTGCAGCTTGCAGAGTTGTTGGCAGCGAGAAAATTTCGGGTGTGGGAAAGGAGTTGAGTTGTCTATGGGTAAAGGTCAGAAAGCTCAGCTTGATTGCAAACAACTGCACGATAGCTTAGCTTGCCTTACTGCTCAAACAAGTTACCTTGTTTAATAATAAATATCCTTGCTTGCTTTGTATTGATTAGGATAAACTGTGTTAGTATTATTTCTTTGGTTCAGATAGGAAGAGATGGCTTTGCCTTCGTACTGAGATGGCGCAGGGTGCTGCTGTGTGTAGCTGGGTCTCCTTGTGCGGGCACTGATCCCCTGCTGACCTTGTAGTTTCTGCACGCGGGTATCTCAAAGCTACCTTTGAATCTCTGAATTCAGAGAGGTTAGGTGAGGTTTCTTTGCTCTAACAAACACCAGGTACGCCTGAGTTTTTAAACAAGACTTTAAAAAAATTTAAGTTCAAGTCATATGCGGCAGCTTTGGCTGCTGTACACATGCTCAGAGGTCCAGTCTGCCTCTTGGCATCTCTTGCTTGCAGTAAGTACATCTTCTGAGACTACTCCTGTCTCTGCTTTCCCTGCTGAACAGGCTAAAACTGTAGGGGAACAGAAACTCTATCAGCAGGGTTAACTAAAGCAGTAATTGTGATAGCACTTGGATAAATATATCATATCTCTGCAAGCTTCAGTTAAAGAATTCTCCCAGCAGTGAGAGCTGGGCGTGCTGTGCAGTGAAGGCATGCAAGTTAGGTGGGCACTGCTGAACCCACAGCCAAGATGGGCAGTTTGACCTTAAAAAGTTCCTGGGTTTTTTCCTTTGCCAAAAGCTCTGCATGTGACACAAGCATTGCCTGGTGAATGGTTGTAGGGGCTCAGGCAGGCTTTACAACAGGGAGAAAGGTGCCGTGCTATCCTCTCCGTGCTCCCAGCTGTAGAAGGCAGTCGGGGTGATCAGCACGTCACCTGCATCTTCCTCGCTTTTCTGCGGTCAGTTGGTTCTGAACCTTGGTACTTGCTGAGTGTCAGGTGTTGTGCCACAAGCAGCATCAAAGGTGACCAAAAATGGTCATATTGCAACATTTGTTTTGTGGACTGAGGATGCAAAAGGGGGAGAGTGGAGATGAACTGCACGTGAAGAGCAATTGAAATTGAGCTGTTTTTAATACCTTTACTCAGATTAAAAAAATCTCTAGTCTTTGGAGGTTACCTTGTTAAAAATAGCTGAGACTTTGATTTCCCACAAGTTTATAGAAATTATTGCTTACCACTCAGGAAAAAAGAGAATGGAGTTGGGAGGCACCTTCACTTCATGTTCAGTAGTTGGGCACTTTGAGGGTTTGGTGTTGTTGTTTGCTTTCCCCTCTTACTAAAATTCGGTTAAGCTCAGATCTTCAGCATGAGACCCAGTTTACCTGTGCTAACTGGCCACAGGCAGGAATCCAGCTGCACTCCGGAAGGAAGGAAGGAATGTGTCAGGTCTTGGCTTGGGGATTAAAGGCAGCTTAGTCATTAGAGATGGAAAAATACTGACAGCATCCACTGAACTGCCTCCTATGCTCTATATGATCGGTGAAATGGCTTTGATGACTTGTCACAAGGCTAAGCCTTTCCTGGCATGTAAATATTCCTTTTCTTAATTGGAGCGAGTAGCTGCAACCTTAACTTAATTCCTCTTCCTTGAAGCATTGCAGCCTCACATTCGTGTGGTCACTAGTTACACTGCATTGTAGCACATACTAGTGTTGGCTCTTCCCATCTTCTTCATGAATCTTTTGTTGCCATGTTATTGTTGCACTCTGAATTCCTTTCATTTTATTTAAAATGCCCAGTGTCAACACCAAGCAGTAAATCTCAGGCTGCATGTAAGGCTTTAAGTTACTCTTGTCTCTCAGTGATTCAGAATTGCATAACAAACTTGGAGGAGGCTAAAGAAAGGACATTAGCTTTTATAGATTTATTCTGGATGCACATGCTAATACTGTTTAGAGTGAGTCTATTTCCGGTGCTGAATTTAAGAAATCTGGCCTTTCAAAGTGGGAAACATGTCTGCTTGTAGCTAATTTCAAGCTCTGAAAATAAGGTCCTCTGTGCTTCCAGAAAAGGAAGCTGTCAACAACAGCTTTGCAATTGGGTAAATATTTGATTCTTGAAAAACTCTTGTTTACACTTGTTTTCTCCTCCTCTTCACCCTCTGGGTTTAGTCCAGGTTCTGATGACGTGACAGAGCAGACAGGCCTTGGAGGTCTGGATCTCTCTGCTGAGGGGTCTGCCCTCCCCGAGCTGTGGCCAGTGCTGCTGGTGTCAGTTGCCCTGAGAGCGGGTGCTGCTTACATGGCCTGTGGGGTCTCGCCTAGGCTCTTCCACCATGAGGCAGTTCCTCCCTTCACATTTTGCATAATTATGTTTGTGTGGTTTGACCTTCGTTTTCACCTCTTCCCTCCTCCACTTTTTTTTTTTTTTTGGATGCAGCAGTTTTCTTTTGTCTAACCTTCTATACTCCAGCAGCAGAGCAGGTTTGATGAGGCTGCAGGAATGGGAAGCGCTGCGCCTTCTCTCCTTGCGCAGGGAGGCTGCTGGAGCGATGCCGCGGAGCCCGCGCAGCTCTGCGACACCAACACCGGTGCCCCTGCAGGCTGCCTTTATGTGCCTGCACCAAAGACCCATAGCTTGATCACGGGGAATAGTGGGGCAGGACAGCATCAAAAGGTGGGGCAGAGTGATGGTAGAGAGGTGCCATCCTGTGTGTTTAGGTAAATTTGTGCCATTGACTCTGTCTAGCCTGAGGCTTTGTGGCAGGAATAGGAGCTGCTGGTTTGCTTGGGCTCAGCAGGAGAAAGAGGAGCAAAATTCCTAGGAACTCCCGAGAGCTGAGTGTTTTGTTGCACACAGTGGGCTGCATTAGTGCTTCTTGTGCAGTGACCTAAATTATTGAACTCTTGCCTCTTTTGCCTTCAAAAAAAAAAAACACCTCTCTGCCCTTCATCGCTCCAGTGCCTCCACTTGGAGGATGTGCGTGCTGCTCTTTCCATCCCTTATGAGGATGGATACCTGGCCATTGGAATAAAACTCCTTTGCAGATAAGCAGGGCAGGCCCAGCTGCTGTGAGAGGGCAGGATTGTTTTTCAGCACTGCACAAACACTTGGGTTTGAGAAGGAGGTGTGATCCCTAGGACACCATGAGGAAATCATGTGGGAGAGGCACTGTTGCCTGCTTCACTTGAATGTCTAGTATTTCCCAAAAGTGAAATTGAACTTGCTTAAGAAGTGATAAAATTGCTGAAGTGCTGAGTTTTTATTAGAAAAATCTTGTTAATTTAAAAGGCTCTAGGTAAGAGAATAGTAGCCCTGAGGGGACGTGAGCTGTGACGCACATGTTTGTATTTGCACTGTTGTTCTTGGGTAGAGACGGTGGATTTTTGTATTGTGAGTAAAGAGTAGGCAACGATTTTGGTGCAAATTGCATGTGTCAAGATAACCCTTTACAGTTCATACTGCAAAGGTTTTTTTGGTCTTTGCAAGATATTTTTATGCTAAACACAGCTTGTTCCTTGGTAGGAACACTGTGATGACTGACAACATCAAATGTGCAACAAAATGAATCAAACCGAGCCTCACAGAAGGAACATACTACTGCTTTTAAATAACTGCATTCGAAGGTTTAGTGTGTGGGTGTGTAACAAAGTGAGGATGCAGATTGAGATTTTTGGAATTGTTTTGTCCATTTGCAACATGGAACTTTCCATAGCCTTAAAAGAATAGGTACATCCATAGGGACATGCATTAAGCCCTGCGGTGTGGCTTTTGGGACAGCATGAAGTGTCTGTGTTACACAGATATGCAGGGAGCTCAGTGCAGAGTAAGTGTTTTCAGGATGACCCAGGGCAGTTGGACAGTCTACCTTCTAGGCTGAAAATGGAATTCCATGGATCTGTGTTTTAACCATTAGAGATGCATCTGCTAATTGAAAAAATTGACTTTCTTCATAACAGCAGGCATTTTGTGTATGAGAGTGACCTGTTCCAGCAGGAAGTTATATAAAGGAAAGAGGTGTCTTCTGGGTTACAGCTGCTACCTGAAAACTCAGGAGTGGGCTGGATGTTTCTTTTTGCAGTGAGGATGTGAATTTCATAGCATTCATGGACTTAATACAGTCCTTTTGTAAGGTACCAACACTACGTTGTTCTTGTTTGAGTGCTTCTAGGACTGTTTATCACATCAGTTTTTTTGAGGATTTATGTTGAAGCTCAAGAAATTAAGAAGCACAAAGTATTACATGATCTAGTGGGAGACAGGCAGTAATAACAGCCCAAGAGTCCTGCCTTTGTGCCTCTTAAAAATGCAACTAAAACTGGCATCTCTTAATTGCAGCTTGTTTTCCAGGTCATGAGCTTGACTTCTTGAGTATGTAATTGCCCCAGACGGGCTGGCTTTGTGGATGTCTGGCATGATCTACATGCCTTGAATGCTTTCTGGAGCCTGCCTTGTGCAACATGAAAGTTTGAGTTATGTCCAAATTTCAGCTGCGTTATTGAGCAACGTCAAGTTTGCTCAGTGCTGATTGCATCCAGGCTTCCTCGAGTCTAACAGTGCAAGCAGGCAGAGCATTCCATTCGGGGAAGTTTCTGAGGAAATACCGAATCCCTAGCATGCACCGACCCCTTAGATGGATGATACAGATCTCCTAGGTCCTAAAGGTACTAATTTTTAAGTTTTGCACAAGAGTGCAATATCTGTTAGGACCTTAACCAGTTTCTGCTAGGTTGTCTGGATCTTTATTCAGTCTCCTCTGACTGGACCCTTAAGCTACCGTTTGCTCTTTGTGTGCCTTGCATTTTATCAGCTTTTTCTGCTAGCAAGGTCAGTGTTGCTGTTAGTGGCTCTGTGAGGCTGAGACAAGCTGTGGAAGTTTGAGCTATGTTTTGTCTTGCCCTGTGCACCAGTAGTGTAAATAAGCATAGTAGATTCTCCTTGAGAAGTGTGTCTTTGCTGTCATGATTAAGACCTGGAAGGATTCAGCCTTAGCTTTCTATCAGGTAGAGTCTGGATAGGACTGCACTTTGCAGTTTTCCTAGGAGAGTTAATGGGGAGAGAATGAAACTGAGCAAGCCTGAGGCTTGTGTTCACAGAATGACTTTCTGTTACTTTGGATTTTTTTTTGGTCTCCTCTTTGCTTGTCTGTGAATCGAAGCTCCTGTATTTGAAAATTGCCTCCCTGTTGCCATGTCCAGGACTCGTCAGCCACACATTACTTTTAGCTAGTTGTTTAGGATAACCTTCCTGCGGCTGCTGAGGCCATCACATGGAGAACCAGGTGGTCGCTACCTCCACTGACAGAACCTTGCTGCTATTTGTCATTTTCTTTTAAGGAGGGGAAGAAAAAAAAAAAAAAAGAGATATTTTTATTAGGGTAGCAAATTCAGCTCTGAAAATGTGAGGTGTCCCGCTAGCAATTGTGTATCACTGTCTTCTGGGTGCTCATTTAATAAGGAAGAGTTCTGCAAAGCAACATACATAGATAATTGCTGCTTTCTCCCTTCCCCCTTAAAAAAGCTCTACCTCAAAGCAAAAAAAAAAAAAAAAAAAAATTCATATTGACTTATGGTCTTACCAGTCTCCAGCATGTTGGAGGCAGATCAGTTGGAGCAGCGTGGCCCTGGTGTTGTAGTATTGCTTGTAGTATTGCTTGTAAAGAAAAATGAACCATCCTCCTGCTATTTGCATGTGACTTTGGAGTTTTATAAACCTGGATTGAATTGTGTTTGGTGTCAGTTAAACTACCAATTCTTCTTTGGTTTTGCTTGTACCCAAGAGTTAGTTTTCCAGCACAGCTCTGAAACTTGAGTACCTCAACTCTGCTGGGCCTGGCCGGGGAAACTTGTTGCAGCTTAGTAGCCAAAGCCAATTTCCTCCAGTGAACACAGCTCTCTTATTTCTTCTTATGTGGATGAGCTCCTATTTCATTAGACATAAATGCAAGCTGTCGGGTCTTGTTCATTCATATGAACATCGGAAAAGTGCTTCCAAAAGAAGAGACCGAAAGATGAGATCTAATTCTGGAGCTGGGCATCAGGGTGGGCAGAAGAGGTAAATTCAGTGCTGTTGTCAGGGCAATTTAGCCTCATGGTTTGATTATTCCCTGGGGATGTATCCAAAGTACAAGTTCTTAATTAAAGATGCTTTCTCTCTCTCTCTCTCTCTCTCTCTCTCTCTCCTTATCTACACAGCATGGGAATTTCAAGAGCTTTTTAGAATTATTTGGTTAAAACATGGAGTTCAGAAATCAGCACATCCCCTTTTGTTTCCTTTATCCCTTAATTTTGAAAGGAGCTTCTTAGTCTTTGTTACTGAAGGTAGTTTGACCAGCCTTGTGGCAAGGAGGAAGACATGTAAGATGAGACAACTGTGGTAAATTTTATGAAGTGAAGAGCTAGGTAGTGAATGATGAGTGATTGAGGGGTAGTGGGCTGAAAACCTGGTTTTGGAAAAGAGAACCAGTGATCATGTGTTAGCAGAGCTACTGGATGTGACACATGGCATTTGAGGAACATACTGCCAAGGTTCAGCTGAGAGCCTGTGAGTCCAACTGCCTGCATAGGATGTGTAATCACAAGTAAGCAGAGTCTGTGGTATGCAACATCCAGGATTGGCTGCTCAAACAGATTGATTTTTCTGAATGAATTTCTCTTGAATTTTTGATGGAGATCTTATTTATGGTGATTTTTGGATCACAGAAATGTTGGGATTCCTGGGAAAGAAGTAACTGACAAGTAACTTTTATTTATTTATTTTATTTTCCTCTTCTCCAGGCTGGCAGCCTCGATGGTTTCTTCTCTGTGGTGGTATCTTGTCCTATTATGATTCTCAGGAAGATGCCTGGAAGGGATGTAAGGGAAGCATCCAAATGGCTGTGTGTGAAATTCAAGGTAACTAAGATACAGTAGCACTCCTTGAACAAATGTTGTGTGATAAGTGTATGTTGTGTTTGAAATCAGACTTCCTGGTGTCTTTGTTTCTTAGGTATTTGAAGTAACTCAGTAACTTGATCTATATGTAAATTTTTATTATATAGTATTTTGAAAATGTTACAAAAATGCAAGTCGCTAATATAAAGAATATTCTACATGGAAGTGTGCCATTATTTTTAGCTTGGTGATTTACTTACCATGACTTTGAGGCTCAATTTTGGGCTTGGAATCTGAAAGAGAGGCTTGCTAAATGAGAATATCTTTTCTGTAAAGACCCACAGGTGATGCTATGCTACCCACAGAAGTGCTTTTCCTAGCTCTTTGTCCCAATGCATGTGTGTCCTGTCCTCTAATTGAGCTGGAGCACTACAGAATGGCAGTGGGGGAAGGTTGAGGCTATAGGTTCCTGCTCCTCCCTTGCTATATGACTTGCTACATACGTATCTATTGGGTTATTCATTTGGGCTGGGATGGGCTGAAGGAGAAGAAACGTGTGCCATGCTTACCAGGAGACATCTGGCCTGAAACCTGTGTTGCCTCCAGTCCATCCCGCAGACAACACGCGGATGGACCTGATCATCCCTGGGGAACAATACTTCTATCTGAAGGCGAGAAATGCTGTGGAGAGGCAAAAGTGGCTGGTTGCACTAGGAACTGCCAAAGCCTGTCTGACAGACAGCAGGACACAGAAGGAAAAAGGTAAGAATTTGCTTAGCTGCTCACTTACTGGTTGCCTTTGCTTATCTTTACCCTAAGATATGCATGCAAAGATGACAAAAATCTATGCTTAAACTGTATTCTATTTATGCTGCTGCAGGCCTTAAATGTCGCTAGAAGTCAGGCCACACGAGGACTCCAGTTGGAAGTCTCAGGCAATAATCAGTGCAGGGATCTGAGAACTTTGATTTATACATAGTATGTTTTAAGGAGAAGCTATTTGAAAATTGGTCTGATAGCCTCCTGCAGCACAAACCCTGGCTAGCTCTGGGTTCCCAGGATGTGGACTGCCTCTGTGTTTGGGGGGGTGAGGCAAGTCCCCTTCACACCTCCATCTGCTCACCTGCTGCCTTGCTCCAGTGCCTGCTCCTCTTGAGCTTTCCAGTTTCTCAGGCCGCCTTCTTTCCCTGTCCTAACTGGGCTTCCTGTGGCCTTTTAAGACCCCTTGGCAATTAAAGAAAAAGTTTGAAATTGATCTTAAATGTGCACACTAGCTTTCAGAAAGTGAAACCTGGTCATGGTAAAATCCGAGAAATAAACTAATATTCATGGTTTGACCAACAATCTCCACTTTCACAAAGTAGAACTCTCTTGTTTCAAGCATGGTCTTATTCATGAGTGACCCCGAGGTCCTTGTTTTAGCCAGGTACAGCCTAAATTCAGTGGCTACATCAAAAATGGTAAAGAGAAAATGTTTGTGAGTAAATTGGTGATCCTCAGCAAATACTTGGGGTAGAGCTTTGCTCCTACCTTTGCTTGAGGTGAGGAATAGTTTCTCTTCTGCTAGCTGGAGCCTGCATCTTCACTAGCCTGTGCAAATGCCGGTTCAGACTGACTGTCAGGAGATTCTAATGCAGAGTCCTAAACAAAATGTGGGCCGATGTGCAGTGCCTGTCACAGGTAGAATTAAAGGCCAACCTAGAAAAAGTCAGCATCTTTTGAGTTAATAGAAAATGTTTTGAAATGGGGAAGTATTAATTGAATTAGGCTGGATAATACTGTTTCAGCAGCTCTCCAAAATCGTATACTGCAAGATGGGGAGAATAAATTTGATTCTTTTGTTTCATTTGTAGAGTTCACTGAAAATACAGAAGCCTTGAAAACTAAAATGTCTGAGCTTAGACTGTACTGTAACCTCCTTGTTCAGCAAGTGCATAAAACTAAAGAAGCCAGCATTTCTGGTGCATCGGAGCCAGAGGTACAGCTCCCCTTTTATTTTTATTTTTTTTTCTTCCATGTAGACTAATTCTGTGAAGTCTTGACTATTCTAAACTCCTGACAACTCCAGTTGTCTCACTCATAGCTAGTTAGTATTGTGCCGTCATCTTTCAGCTGAGATCATGTAGGAAATAACATACCTACGCAATGGTTCTTGTTTAATGAAATGATAATTCTATTGATAAAAGAAAGGTAGCAGATAACTTTGTGTTGGGTAGTAAGCAATGAGATGACCCTAGGGTCTTGGAATTCTAGATAGTAACCTATCAAGGTCTTCTGTTTTGCTGTAGATTATCATATGTGAATAGTGAAACAAAAGGAAGTGGAGGGGGGGAAGATAGCTTGCAAGAAGTGCATGTTTGCCCCTAGTTAGATTGCTGTTCAGAATGATCAGGAGCTCAGCTTTGGGGGGGAAAAAATCTTGTTCTCAAGTAAAACTCTTAAAGGGTCAAGAGATAACAGAGGCCTTAAAAAAGCAAAATTGAGAGGAAGAGCTGCTCTGTTAGCCTTTGCACTAACTAGCAGGAACAGTTTTAAGCTTTAAGTAATGACACATTTGTTTTACAAAAGCCTTGTTCTGAGAAGGGTGCCTTACTGCTAATGATCTGCCCTTTGATTTGGGAGCAAATGTGTGAAGAGGGAGGCTGTGGAAAGATAATGTGAAAGGTCCAGGGTGTCTCCAGGAAGAGAGACTTCTCAAGTGCAAAAAGGGCAGGCAAAAGAGCTTGCATAGTCCCAGTAGTATGTGATGCCAGTTCTCTGACACTTTGCATTAATTTGAGTGAAACTGGAATCACGACTGTAGTAATAGTGAGCCATGTTTATGAGGGATGCTCCAAGCTAATCTTTTGTGATGAGTCAATATCTAATTGGTTTCTTCCCACAGAGCGGGATTGATATGGGAGCTCTGTTGAAATCAACCTGTGACACCTTCCTGAAGACTCTTGAAGAATGTATGCAGATTGCAAATACTGCCTTTACTTCCGAGTTACTGCACCACACTCCTCCTGGATCTCCACCTTTGGCAGTTTTCAGATCCAACAAGGCCTGTATTCCCTTCTCTAAGTCTTGGCATGGGAAGAAAGAAGCCTTTTTGTAGAGTAGCATTTTTGGAAGTTGAGAATCAAATTTTTACCCATGCGGTAGCTAGTAGTCTTCCACTAGGCATGCTCTGTCTTGCAAGTGGTGTAGGGCTTCTTTGGTTGTTTTTTGGCTTTTTATGATAAGCAATGACTAATCTCTAACTTTTAATCATAGATGAAAGTTATTAGTAACTTTTAGGGCTAGCCACAGACTCGTGTTCCAAAATTGCCTGTCTGCATGGCAAGGTGATCCATTGTGGGAGCTTGTAGCACTTATTATCTTTTTAAGTTATTGCAGTATAGTATGTGTGATAATATGCATGGTGAGCTTATCTCTTCAGTGGCAAAGGGGCTCTAACAAACAGCAGGCTAAGGTGTTTGCAGCGAGGTAGATGTTTTGCTGTGTCTGGGAAGTGTGAAGTTTAAGAAATGTGATAGACTGCTCTTAGTTTAAAGGATATATATATTTTCCTTTTTATCTTACAGATGAAACACTCAGTCTTGTCCAGTCACACCACAATAGAAAGGTATAATAAAAATTCCTTATTATCAAGCTCTTTGTAAATTGTTTTTGGTAGCATCTTTTCCTTCCATATTTCTCTCTCTGATATTACCAATACTGGATACAGAAAAAATTGTTTTGTTCTGAGCTGCAAACTTGGAAAAAGACACGACAAAAGGGAGCTGGCTCACTTCCACCTCATATTTTCCCTTTCTCTGCTGTTTCCCTTTTATTTTCTTCCTCCCCCACCATTGCTGTGCTGACCTCCTGGTCACTCACCAGTCCTCCCTCTCCCACTTCAGTGCTTTTCCTGTATCTTTGGTTCCACTCCATATACTCATGAAATAATTGCTAGAGAGCAAGCTGTGATTTGTGGAAGAGATGGTAGCGGTGTATATCTATAAAAGCACTCCTAAGGAGGCTCCTCTTTTAGCCTAAACAACTGCCTGTAATCTGTATTTTTTTTTTAACCATTGTGAATGTATTCACTAATTTAAGCGCAGGATTTGAATCATTGACATATATCCTATTTGATATACATCCTGCTGCCTGTGGGAGCCTAGAATTCTGGTACCTATTTTTTGTGTTGTTCCTGTGAAAACACACAAACAACCATTCCACCAAGCAATACTTTTATATACTAATGATTATTCCTTTCTTTCCTTCAGGCAAATGGAATTGAACCCCTGTGAAAATGGCTCTGTAAAAGCAGAATTTAACCATCAAGAGCAAACCCTTATTAAAAGCTTGGCACATTTAACCCTAGAAACAAATGAGGGGAGCAGTGATGTTCCAGCTGAAGACCATGTAGAAGCAAATTTGGCAGGTACTGCATTTTACTCTTTAAGAATGATTATGGTTGTTACCCTAGGAATAATTGGAGGAAGCCTGTGAGTGCTGATACCTCCCTCCCTCCCAGGAGAGGGGATGTTAGTACAGGACTAACGCAACTTAGTCTGGTGTCTGTCCATTGTCAAGTCACCTTAGCACAGCTCCTGCCCGTGTTGATAGTCAACTTAATTCTGCACAGGGAGGGAGATTAAAGCTCTTTTTTGAACAAGAGGAGGCTCTCCTGTATACTGATTGACGTAAGTGGCAATACAATTTGGCAGGACTTGGGCTATTCTTGCACCGGGAATGGACACTTCATTCCCAGAACCTCTCCCTTAACACCTCTGCTAGCACCTACTGCTGCCTTGTCAGAAGGGAAGCAGGAAGTTTTGTGTTGCTCTCTGAGGGGGTTTGACCTTGTGGTTGCTCATAATGCTCTGGCAAATCTCTTTGGAAAATTAATTCTCTTTCCCTGCAATTAAAAGCATGTTAGAAAGTACCTTATTTCTTCCCACTACTTTAGCAGAACATGAAACTTGGAATTGTGTCAGCTTCAGCAAAACTCTTTTGAAATAGTTTGTATAAAATTCCATCCAACATGATTGTTAAGGGCTGCTAAAACTTGAAATCAAGTCTTCACAAACAACCTATTTTCCATTCCTCTTTCTGTTGAATGGACTATATCATTTTCAAACTGTCCTCTCCTTTGCCTGGCCAGTATTCCAGAACTCCATGCTAGGGAAGCTATAACCACGCAACAGGTAGTCCTTTTTGTCAAGGAGGCGAGTCTGCTTCCCTAACCACTTCCTCACTGAACATGTGAAGCCTCATCTGTATTGGAGACTGGTAGCTGGTTTGTCTGATGAGAGAAGAAAAGGAGGGGAGAGGAAGACAAAAAGAGAAGCTTGTTTAAATACTGTCTCAGTTGCCAGCATCAGAAGAAGTGGCGAGTGCCATGGTGCTGGCAGGAAAGCTTTTGAACTTGCATGTTCCAAGTATGCCTTCCTTTAGAGAGCTGCACAGAACTGTAATAATATACGTATATATGGTTGTGCTTTTCTGTGTTTCTTCTGTTTCCTATAAATACAAGGTATTAAAGCAGACGGAGAGAGCAAGCTGCAAGCTATAGAAGGCTTTGGTACCCACAAGATGCTGCAGTCAGAAACAGATTCTGTGTGTGGATCAACTTTATCGTGTGAAGAAGACGGAAATGAAAAAGATTTTCCTACCTTCTTCAGTGTCATGAGCAATAGGTAGTACATGCTGCAAATTTTAATTATAAGGGTATTAAGACTCCCTGTCTTCAGTCTGTTCTGTCTGCAAAACTATATATGCTGGAGTGGTTTGACAGAACTAGCTACATCACAGTAACAGAAGAAGATAGGCTTTATAAAATCAGTTTTGCAGAATAGTTTGAGAGCAGAGTCATTCACCTAAACCCAACTTTGAATCATTACACTCCTGCCTTTTTGTGAATGAAGCATTTGTTTCTTTACAAGTGTAATTGCAGACTGTGTGGAGTTCTGAAAGCATCACTGTTAGTGAGTTTGTGCTTGAGTTATTCCAAAATATCTATATTGGGAATTGGTGTTTGTGACTACAGTCTAACAATAAAAAAAAATCTTTTCTGCTTATCCTGGATCCAGGTTCAGTGATATTGAACTCTGTGAGGAGGAAGGCATACCAACAGAGGAGTTTCTGGAGTCCTGTTATGCAATTGTGCCTGTTCTGGGTAAGCAGCTCTTCCTTTTTCTCCTAGCTAGTGGCAATGGGTTGTAGAACAGTTAGTTTGGAGAATTCATTTCTTTGCTGAAGTGGTATAATGTAAAAATAGTTTCTATCAGCAGAATCAATCTGACTGGTACCAGAAGATGTTTCTTATTCCTGCTTTTGCGGGGAATTCAATTTTGTTTAGCTAGAACCCTGTATAAGCTGTCTGGGAATCTCAATTCATCTGGAACAGTAATTTCCTCCTCACCAAGAGAACAGTATAAATGCCTGATGTGTAGCACAGCTGAGAGTGGCATCAGCTGTGCTCCCTATTGTGTTCCCCTTCTCCCCCCAGCAAAGACTTCCATCTCCAGCTAATGCAATTCCCTGTGTTTGGCCTCTCAATCTGACATGTCATGGGTCCCTTTGCAGACTCTCTAAATTAGTGTATTTTAACTCTTACACCAGATGGAGTTTTTGGATTCTATAACTGAGGAAAGACTTAAGTTTATGTTGTCCATTTAGCATCCTGCTGTTATCGGAAACATTGGTAACAGCAGATAAAATGAGTTGTTACTAAGGCACAAGAAGTGGCAAAAGGTGTGATTTTAAAATATGACCTTTCTTTCTTTCCAGACAAGCTGGGACCAACTGTTTTTGCTCCTGTTAAAATGGATTTTGTAGGTAATATTAAGGTAATAGCTAATTTTTAATACTGCCTTAAAACAAGCAGGGCTCCATTTAGCCAGCATAAGTCTGAACTAATGATCATAACTTTGTTGGAACATCTAACTTCAGTATCAGAACCAAAGAATTTTTGTGTCAGGAGCCAATACTGGAAGGTCTTTTTAGTATTTGTTAATGTTGCTCTCTGTCAGCTCAGAATGCTGAGATTCCCTAATTCTGCTCTTGGAGCACATACTGTGTTTAATAAATCCAACTGTTTTTCACAGTGAAACTTTTTTAAAATCAAATTTGATTGACTGCCAAGTAAGAAGTCTGTTGCAGCTAATGAATATGACTTTGATTCTGGTCTGAGAGGTTTATAAGCCATGTTGCAATGGTATCAGTGTTGACTTTAGACTGGAGAGCAAACAAGGAGGTAGTGCCTTTCCTCAGCCCAGTCAGAGCAAATGAGTTCACTAAGAACTTGCTCCTTGGGAGCTGTGAATTGGAGCAAATCCTGTAGTTGAGGTTTCCATTCTGAAACTTTTTCCAGTTCTGTGTCTGCAGAGGCCTGAAGCTCTATTTATGCATTTAGAAGTTGTACGTAACAAACTTTGGAATAAATTAAGAAACATAAACATGCTGATGACTGCAAAGTATAATTGAGAGATTGCAGTTTCTGTTGTCAGAAGATTATCTTGTTTGTATTTGGAGCTCTGGGATGTTGAGTCTCTGCGCAGGCTGATTTAACCTTTTCACCTGTATGTGTCATGACACTTGAACTGTCTAAAGCATAATATGAGATATAAATGGCAAATTCTCTGTAAACTGTGGACAGAGCCACTTTCTTAGTATGTTAAGTGGTGGTGAGGCAGCAGGCACACGGTAGGAGCAAAGTCTTGAGGTTTGCTTAGAGGCTCTCATGCTGCTTGCCCAATCCAGACTAGCAAGGAAGAATCCTGGTAAATAGCTGGTTTGTGTATGTAGATTTATATAGGACGTTGCTTGATCTTAAAAGCATAAAACCTTTCCTCTTATTTTTCTCCAGAAAATAAACCAGAAATTTATAACCAACAAGGAAGAGTTTGATACCCTTCAGAAGATAGTGCTCCACGAAGTGAACGCAGGTGTAGCACAAGTTAGAAACTCTGCTACGGAGGCTCTGTTGTGGTTGAAAAGGTAACAACCTCCTATCTATTTCGGTGATAAGGAGTTCTACTGTGATGATCTTTCACCAGTGCAGGCTTCTGTTCATAGAGCAAACTAGTTGCTTTGACAGGTTTTGTCAGTCTAAACTGACTAGGGTCAATTTTGATGTGGTCTGTGCTTCTTTTGGCAAAGTGGCAGTGGGAAGTGCTATTGCAGACAACCTTTCCCTCCTCATCCCTGTAAAAGTGGAAAGAGATCCCACTAAATGCCATTGCTAGGGAACAAGCTGCGAGACATGAATGCATTTCTTTTATACAGATGAAAAACGTCTGCTTAATTCTGGATTTTAGAAGCAGTAGGAGATAAGCTGGGTTAGTGGGCTCCACGATGGCCTTCTAAGATACTGAAATTATGAAGCCCCAAAAATTGTGTTGCAAACTGAGGGGTTTGGTTATAAACATGTGTGTGTGCTGTTTGTTTTTTACTTTGTGGGCTCGTCCTGGCAGAGGCTTGAAGTTCTTGAAAGGATTTTTAACAGAAGTGAAGAATGGAGAAAAGAATATCCAAACAGCTCTGAGTAAGTTGCAGTAGCTTTATTCTTCATATGTCTCTGAATTTACGTACTCAGCTATTTTCCTTCTTATTTAGAACCTGGGTTTTCTTTTTTCCTGTGCATATTGACACAGCTAGCCCCAGAATCCAACTTTTTGGAAAATCATGGTCTTCACTCAGGTCACTAGGTAACAGGTTGATCTTGTTTTAATGCCAGATGAAGATTCATCTAACTGGCATTCATCTAATTTTGACATGAAGAAAAGGCAGTATAGGTGGTATAGCTTGTTGGGACTGTCTGAGAATGTAGCCAAGGCTATATTTGGGAGCACTTTCATGAGACACATTGAAGATTATTTTAATAAAGGTCCGATACTTTCTGTTCCAGGACATTAAAACTTTACCCTCATATGTAAAGAGACATCGTTTAACGTCTGAGCTAAATGTCTGGATTGAGACTGTCTAGCTGTCAGTTCGCAGGATTGTTTCTCCCTCTATCATATTTTTCCAGACTTGCATGGAACTGAACTAAAGAGGAGAAGAAAAATCAACCATGAGGCAAAGCTAGTCAAGTACAAATTACATTCCCTTCTTATCTGTTCAAGCTCCTTATTTGCCATGGATGACTTATTTGAGTTTTGGCAGCAGAGCTGATACCCCCTACCAACCCCCCCAGTGCAGAAATCCTAATTCTGTCATCTCCTTTCCTCCTTCCTTTCAGTCATATGAGTAATGCTTAAAAAAAAGCCATTATTTATGTCCAGCAAAAAGAGTATATGTTCAGAACTAGAGGTTTTTATGCTTCTTCTTTTCATTGCAATGCAAGCTTAAAACTGCCATATATATGTACCTTTTTTCTCTCCCCCTTTTTTTTATTTCTTGTTTGTTTTTCCTCCCCTCCTCATCCTTTCAGACAATGCTTATGGGAAGACGTTAAGGCAACACCATGGCTGGGTTGTACGCGGGGTCTTTGCGGTAAGTAATTCTCTTGGCTGCCAGGGGTCTTGCTGATGTGATGTTGTTTTGCATTTACCTAATCTGTTTTAAAATTTGTAAACCTTGAAATGAAAAGAATCTTTTTGTTAGACTTTATCTTGAGGGCTGTGACTGTGGCTGTTGCTGTGTGGCATTGCACTTCCAGGATGGAACCTGTTTCAGGGTTTTTTGTTTGTTTGGCTTTTTTTTTTTTTTTTTTTTTTTTTTTGAGTCAAAACACATGGGTTGCTCTTTTGTGCATGAAGTTTTCATTATTTATTTTGCAACAGTGTTGCAAATCTTTTAGAATAATTTAAAATACTGTCATATTCAAAGAGAGCTATAAAATGATGAAGATGTGGAGTTTTTGGGGTTACTTTTTTGAGCCTGGATGTCTCTGGATGACAACTTTCAAGGAAGTGTGAAGGAGGTTAGTGTGGTTCAGAATATACTGACCAGAAGAAGTGGTTTAGTTTTTGTCCAAGCTGACAGCTCCCTCTTGTGTCTGTTCCTGGAAATTATCTGTGAAGCTGTGAAAATCCTTGGCCGAGGCAGTGCGACACTCACTCGGAGAAGCGGGTATTTTAGAGGGAGTTTTCTAAAAGACTTTTGAGACTTCAGCACTGAAGTGTGTGGGACTAGGTTGGGATCTCTCATAACAAATTTTACTTTAGTAAGGTTCTGTGTTTAATACATTTTCTTTTTTTGACATTTGATGTTCATACAAAATATGCTATGCAGACACCTTCTAAAAATAAGGGCTAAGTGGGACTTAACTGGGCATCTACACAGAGATAATAAAAACTCCTACTTTCTTATCAGTTCAGATTTAACTTTTGCATGCCTACAAATACATTAAAGCATTAACATTTGTGTAATCAAAGTGCAAAGAGGGTACTAGACTAGAAGTTTTTTCTTGGTTCTGGCTGGGTTTCTTTAGCTGTTCTGTCTTTTTCCAAATCTAAAGACTTCGGTTCCTCCCCCAGCTAGCTTTAAGGGCGGCTCCAACATATGAAGACTTTGTGGCAGCACTGTCTGTAGAGGAGTGTGACGCTCAGGAAGAAACCTTTTATAAAGGGATGCAGAGGGACCTCAGCATTTACCTACCAGCCATGGAAAAGCAGCTAAATATCCTGGACACTCTCTATGAAGTACATGGTTTGGAGTCAGATGAGGTGGTATGACAACAGCCGGACAGCGTCTTAAAACTTCAGGGACTGTGTCTGTTAACAAAGTGGTTTTTTTGTGTTCTTATTTCTGAACGTCACTCCTGTTCATAGTGTATCTTCCATTGGGAAGGGTATGAGTGCTATTTTGGAGGAAGGGTATGTATGAACATGTATGTCTGTGTAATTTTTTTTTTTTTTTTTATGCTTGTTCTGTGTTTCAGTGCAGAGGTACTGTTTCTCTTAGGGTCATAGCTGTGTCTGAGATAAACACTCTTGACTCCATAGCTCTGCCTTGCTCTCTCCACTCATTGCATCTATGAAGGGAAGAGGAGCGAGCGTGGCCGACACGGAGCAGAGCGGAGCCTCCCGTGGGAGCTGTGTGTGCAGCACTGTGCTCTGCAGCAGCAGGCCCTCCTGCAGGATCCTGGCGGCCTGTGCAGTGGCACTAGCCCTCCTGCCCCTGTGCATCAGCTGTGTAGAAGGACACGAGTAACGAAAATTGTTGTCACCCTGTTGGCAGGAGAAAGCTGGCATCTAACTGCTGCTTCTCCAGGTGTGCAGTGAGTTCATTTATTTATTTATTTTTTTTTTTGACTTATTCTGGATGGAAGCACTTTGCTGTTCAGTGCAACTCCCCAAGCAGCCGAACTCTTCACCACGAGCTGGTGCCTGGAGCCTCCCCAGGAGCTGGCTGCTGGAAGCAGGTACCGGTCGCTGCGTTCCCCACACGGCTGCCACGCTCTCCCACTCAGTGTGGAGCCTCCCCTGCACCCTCGTGGCAGGAGGGCATTCCAGCCCACGTGCTGCCTGAGGAAGGCTGGGAAAGGACAGCTGCAGAATATGGTCTGCTTTGCTCTTGGCCAGGTTGGCAGGCGGGGGAATGGGCTCCAGAGGTTTCTAGGTCTCCACTGTCCTCAGCACACCAAGGTGCAAAGGAAAATCATGTTCATCATGCTGAGTTTTGGGAGCGCTGAGGAGTAGGCGGGTTGGTTTTGAGTTTAGGGCTTTTTAAAATCAAATTCGCACGAAGGCGATTTAAGTTGAACACAACTAGCAGTTTATAAGCAGTTTGTCTGGAAACCCTTCTTTGCCTCTGGCATTATAGGCAAAGACTTCATAAAAGCGGATATGAAATGATTGAATTTGGAGGGAAGTTATAGTTTGTCACTGAGCCATATACATTTGGCCACTTACAAGCCTTTAAATTCAAAATTGCGTAAAAGTGATGAGTTTTAGGAAAACAACACTTCTGCTGCTTTTTCCCCTCATTTGCTGGTAGAGATGATAATGTTCTCTTTTGCACAAAGCCATCTGAAGTCCTATGTCGCTACTGAAAGATTCACTTAAGCCTTGAGCTGGCAGTAAGTAATTCATAAACCTTGTGTTGGCCTTCAACACAAGTTAGGAATTTTACCCTTCACTATGTCACTTGTTAAAAGGACACTTTATTATTATTTTTAATAGCAGCAGTGCTAAGGATTGTTTATCATGTACAGAAGGAGAGAGGACTGCTAGTTAGATACTTGGAAAGGAGCAAATCTTCATAAACACAGGAGAAATTTCAGTGTTGCCTTCCGCAAGGAAATACTGACTTTCACTAGACCAAAACCCATGCAAATCCTGCGAAAAATGAATGTGAAGCGGGACTGCTTTCCTGCTGATGCAGCATCTCTGACAGGAGCCTCTCTGCATACTTAATACTTGATCCCTTCTATAGAGTCTACCATTGCTAGCATTAAGAAGAGCTGTGATAAGGGAAGAAAAGACCAAACATCACACTGTGAATAAAGCAAAATACCAGAACTGTGATTAGCTGTGACTAAATAGTGTGACTTTTCTTCCTCCTCACTTCTCCAACATCTCTAAAGAGCTGGTTACCTATAGTTCCTACATACTCCAAAAAAATAATCAGGATGTAGGATGTGTTTGTTCTGAAGTAGTGTATAAAACAGTAGTACTTATAGCTTTGGATTTTATGTTTAGACATGGCCAAGCTCCAATTATTTCAGCAGTTGCAGTGCTAAAAATGAGCCTGTGGGTTTGGAGCCTGTCTGCTTCTCCTGAGCATGAGTGCTGAGAGGCTGCACTTAAGAGTAGAGCAACCAGCTCTCCACCCATGTGGTTTCCACGGGGGTTTTCAGCTAATAAGCGGTAAACTGCAATAGCTCTTAGCTGAGGAAATATTGGAGACCACATTTCCGCCCAAATACCAGTTGTGGTAGAGAGTGGGCGGGAAAAGGTCCCTCTTCTGTGAAATGAATTGTGAGAGCATGGTGAATATCAGCATCTCTTTTACGCCAAGCTTTTGCAGGAGCAGGAAAGCGTATCAAGCACTTAAGGACTTGGAGGGTGAGTTTGGTTTGTGTGGGTGTGTGCTTTGTGTGAGTGCGTGTTTTTTTTGTTTTTTTTTTTTTTTATAGTAAGAGAACCACTGGTTTGGTAGTAGTATAGCAAACCCAAGGCTTGGTGCAAAAATACAGAAGCTTTACTTCTTAAATAATAAAGTTGACAGTCTCATGACAGCTTCAGAAATTACTGATGACTCTTCCTCTCACTTGTAACAAGTAGAGCGCTCTGGGTGCTGCTCTGCACGTTCCGGAAGCAGGGGGACACCTGGGAGCAGCCTTTCTGGTCCAAATCCTCCTGGAGCAAAACAATCTTTCCTAATTTTGGACTTGGTGCTTGGGAACTGTCCTATGGGAGATGGTGACTTCAGGAGGCCCCTGTGTGCTTGTTAAACAGGAGACCTGCAGAGGTGGAACTGAGCAAGATCTCTTTTTTTTGATGACTTTTTCCTTCCAAAGCTCATACTGCATTACACACTGTTCTTGCAGTGGGCACTTCTACCATTAACAAATGCTCAAGCACCACTCAGAAACCTCTATAGCACCTTGCAGAGCCAACCTCCAAATATTGCACTGCTAGTAGGGATGCAATAGAGCAGATTGCCAAGCATAAACACATACTCTGCTAGACAACTCGATAGTTTCTTTCTTTGTGGTGTCAGTTTGTCAACCAGAGAAGTGTTTTTGATTTTCATCATTCTAGCAAACAACTAACTACTGACATGTGGAGTCACAGAGCAAGTGTCCTTGTGGCGTGCGTGTGTTTGTGTGTGTTTTATGTCTCACACTTGAGAACTGACCTGCACACTGATGGGCTCCATATGACTCTCAGATGACAGCACCCTTGCTCTGTGTGCTTTGAGCAAACTGATTTCTTAAACTGCACCTGTCTGCAGTTGTGCATCCCTTTCCTTTAGAAATGCTTTCTGCTGTTTCCCTCAGTGTCAAACAGTTGCATATTCTCAGGGATTTTACTTAGCCATGGCAAAATAAAAGTAATCACAACCTTACCCTAGTGGGGAGTAAGGCTGCTTTTTTGTGGGCCATGGCGAATCCCAAAGCAATCCAATAGAAGTGCTACCACGTACAGAATAACGGCTGGCAGCACGTTTTAATAGGGATCATATTCATGTCTCTGTAACATAGTGCCATTGGCTTTAGAGCAGAGCTCCCACGTGATTTCAGTAGAGTTCTGCGTAGCTGTAGGAGGCTTTTATTTATTTTATTTATTTTATTTTTTTTTTATTTTAAAACAACTATATTCTGGAGCCCCCTCTGCTATTTTTTAAGACACGGTACTCGGTTGTGCATTGAGTATCTGTGAGATTACAATAGCAGAACATGAGCTGGATACTCAAGTGCTTTAGTGCAAACATATTGAGTCATAGAAACATCCTCTCACAACACTACTATAATAGGGGTCTCCCTCTAGCAAGCGCACCTAAAGCTAAGGGTCATATGCCCTCAGGAAGTTTTATAAAGCTTCATCAGGATCTAGTTAACTAGTTTGCTATAAAAAAAAATCTTCTGTAAGAAATAAAATAATTGAAAATTGTCCCTTGCTTGGCTGGACATATAAAAAGTTTGCCCAAAATGCACTCCTGTTGTATTGCTCTGTGCTCTGACCAAGCGCTGTAGACCATTCTACATAAACAAATATATATATATATATATAAATTACTATTATTTTTCAAATCAGATTCTGTGAAAAGCTCTAGAGAGCCCTAAAATCCCTTTTGGACACTAGAGGAAAGCATCAGCACATTCCCGTTGGGCTGCCTCCCTTTCCCTCTTCCCCACGTGTTTGAGCTGCTCCTCGCAAGCCGAAGTCCTTTACAAGAGCCCCAGAGCAGGAGTTCACAGGTAATTAAAAATATAAACTAGGAAAAACAGACCTGAATTCTGTGGCAGGCAACCAGCCATAGAGCCAGATGGAGAATGTGCCATTTTTCTTTGAACCTTGTCCCTGGTTTGACATCTTTTGCCAAGAAAATGACTCCCCTTTCAAACTTTAGTTTTATCAATAAAATGTAATTTGGGACCCTTAGGACCTGGCCGGTTCTACCTTTTACTGAGGGAAGCACAGGGACCATTTTTTGTAATGGGCCTTTTTTTTTTTTTTTTTCTTCTCTTGCATGTAGTGTACTGATAACATGGAGGGGGAAAATATTGGAGTTTGTGCATTTTTGCCACCCTCTCGTGGTGCATTAGTTAATGGCCACTTGCAACTTTGCCCTGCTTCGTGCCCAGGTAAATAAGCAGTTGCTGCAATTTTGGAGCCTCTCCCTCCATCCATCAGTTTGGTGACTCGAGCATTTAATTTCCCCTGTGTTCAGGGAAGTGCAGGGACTGCACCAGGTGCTCCAGCCCCCTCTGGAAAACTCCAGATGTGCTAAAGGGGTTTTTATTTATGAAACCGCCTTGTTTTCATACCCTGATTTCTGTACTTAAGTACTAGTGCTAAGCTGGCTTACTTTATTTCAAATTTCAGCATTCAGGGGTCCAAAAATTATTCCTCGATACCCTTATTTAAAACAGTCTTGGAAGTTTGACATTTATGTCAAAATAAAGCTTATGAAGTAATTAAGTAGCCTGGTAGCTTGCTTTTCTTGCTTCCATTTCTTCCTTCCTTCCTCCCTCTCTTCCCCCCCACATTTTTTTTTCCTTTTTCTGCCAATTTTGGGCATTCATTTTATTAATGCCAAGCTGGGCTTACAGTGAGCCTTACTTAGATTAATTCATTTTGAGGTAAAGAGAAGGTATGTTGCCTTCCACTTAAATTTACTTTGTTCCAAGGGCTTGTTCGTGCCCCTAAATCACCTCTCGTATTGGTAAGCGTTGCACAAACTGCACTGTTGTAAGCAGTTCAGATTCAGAGTATTTCAGCGTTTCCAGTTTGCATCATCTCTCAACTTTTACAGCATCTATCTTTTGGGTTTTTTTTTTTTTTTTNATACAGCATCTATCTTTTGGGTTTGTTTGTTTTTTTTTCCCTTTTTAATTTATTTTTTCTTTTGGAATACTGTTAAGACCTTTGTCAGACTTTTATATTATTTCATTATAATAAACTTATTTTAAATAAGCATGTTTTAAAAATCTCACTTCCTCCTTGCATGGGTTTTTGTTCCTCTTAGTGAAACAGAGGGCCTGAAGCTCTCTTGAGGCCTGCTGGCTGTTCCGGGTTCTGCGTGAACAGTCGCCAACAGTATGTTTCTGGTTAATGGAAACTACATGTATGTATCTTTGTACGAAGAATGTCTGAGCACATGGAGTCTGTTTTGATTATGAGAATAAAAGCTGCATCTGGCACAGCGTTGTGGGTCCTTGGCTGATGTGAAGGCTGTAATTGCAACCTGGGAAGGAGAGAAATTGCTATTTAAAAATGACATGTATTTGGCGGGGGAGAGGGCTGCTTGCTTGGTTGCTTTGGTTTGGCTGGACATCACAGAATCGCAGAACATTTGAGGTTGGAAGGGATGTCTACAAGAGGGTCCAGTGTAGAGCAACAAGGATGATTAAGGGACTGGAACATCTGTATTATGAGGAAAGACTAAGCGAGCTGGGCCTGTTTAGTCTGGAGAAGACTGAGGGGAGAGTTGATCAACATCTCTTAGGGGAGAATGTAGGGAGGATGAGGCCAAACTCTTCTCGGTGGTGGGCAGTGACAGGACAAAGAGTGATGGGTACAAATTGAAACACAAGAAGTTCCACCTCCATGTGAGGAAGAACTTCTTTCCTGTGAGGGTGACAGAGCCCTGGAACAGGCTGCCCAGAGAGGCTGTGGAGTCTCCTCTGGAGATCCTCAAACCTGCCTGGATGTGACCATGTGCTCTAGGTGGCCCTGCTGGAGCAGGGGGGCTGCACTAGATCTCTAGAGGTCCCTTCCAACCTTGCCAGTCTCCAGTGCCTCTGTAGGAGTTTCTCAAGTCTTCTGTCTCACTCTGCGGTCATCTTGAGATGCAGGTGAAGAGTGTTAACACGAGAGCCACTACTAGCTGGGTGTCCTGCCTCTGCTGAAAGGCAGCTCAGTGCAACCTGACTGCCTCCCTGCAGCAAAGGTAAGACCTTCTGGTAAGACCCTCCTTTCATGTGGAGATTTCTGAAGTTTCTGAGATATTTCTTGAGCTGGGGAGCAGAAGGTGAAACTGAATCATGGCCAAGACCTACCATGGAGGGGAGGGTGCATGTGTCCTGCCCCAACAGCACTGCTCAGTGTTGGAGATGCAGGAGTTTGAGAAGACGTAGACCTCAAACCTTGTGCTCTTACTGCCACTGTGGGACGGGTCATGACGGCTCCCCGTGTGCACAGGTTTGGCCCATAATAACTACTGGGATTTGGCTAATGCCCCCAAGTCCAGCTGGTAGCCCTGAGCAGCCCGATTAATTTACCACCGTGTTCTGCACTGTTCTGTTTTTAAGATTAAAACCTCTGAGCTTAGCTGTGAGCCGAGCAGGACGCGAGGTGCAGCAAGGAGGTCTGCTCCCGTGCTGAGGTGCTGGCTGTTGGTGCGGGTCGTTTTCATCACCTTCGTAAAACGCTCCGCTCTCAGAAATAGCCCGACCCCGGCCGGCAGCCCTGCACTACCAGAAATCGCCTGCACACCAAGATACCTGTGAGGCAAACAGCACCTGACCGCGACTTCCACCGGTCAGAAAAAGGCAGGTCTGTTGCCCTTGCAGGATCTTGGAGGAGCGGCAGAAAGAGCAGGAGGAAGAGTTTTGCCCTAGAAAAAGCTCTTGCCCCGTTTGGGCTGGTTGTGAGTAAAGGTCGTGCTAAATTCCTGTCTCTCGTCCCCATTGCTAGAGGAAAGTGCCAGTTTCATGTGCTTGTGCAAAGCTCTCTCCCATCAGAGCCGCGAGGAGAGGAGGTTTGGAGGACTGGCAGGGTAAGGGTAAGCACCA
The DNA here is from genome assembly GCA_013389825.1 of Crypturellus undulatus. Taxonomy (NCBI): domain Eukaryota; kingdom Metazoa; phylum Chordata; class Aves; order Tinamiformes; family Tinamidae; genus Crypturellus; species Crypturellus undulatus. Next base: position 226,644 of record VWPW01022587.1, read on the forward strand.
GTATTGGGTGTGAGAAAAGGAGGTGCAGGAAAAGCTGCCACATGCCAGATGTTTTCAGAAACTGGAGCAAAAGTTACGTGCCTGTCTGTTCATCTGGGTGTCCAAGAGGTTTTGTACCTTCTTCCTAATATTTCAGAACTTTGACCCAAATATTATATATATATATAAAATATTAAATATAATTTTAAATGCACGTATATAATACATATATACAATATGGTCTATATAACATATATAATTATATATAAAGCATATTATATATATGTATATATGTAACAGATATTTATTTCTTCGAACACAGGACGGGTTGCTGTCTTCTCGTACGCAGACCCGTCTGAGATGTATAAACCCGTTCTGCATCGATTTGTCTTGATGCCAGGGCTACTGCTCCGGCCGTGGCTTTGTGCCAAAATAATTCCCAATTAATTTAGCGTCTGTTTCCAGCGCTGCTGCCGCGGGCTCATCTGCAGCCCCGGGAGGCCAGGCGCGCCTCGCATACTTTCCGATAGGTCACGGTTTTCCACTTGCTCTTTGGCTCGGCAGCTGCTCCGCGGCCTCCTTGCTGCGGCCGCCCCGCGTGGCCCCGGGCCCGTCGCCGCCTGATGCTCGAGCTGCCCGCGCAGCCTGGGGCCGCGCTCGGCCTGGGCAACCCCAGAAGCCTTCTGGGGAGAGATCAGAGCGTCTGCCCCTCCGCGCGGGGCCTCCTCGCGTCGGCCTTTCACACGGGTGGAGGCTTCGTATGCGGAGGCTGTTGCTCCTGCTGGGATATGGATTCCCTCTACTGAAGCTCTTCTGCTTTGCATAATAAAATACTAATTAATAAACGTTTTTTAAGCTACTGGTGTTTTCTTACAGTCTCTAAAGGGCCTCTGAGTGTATAGTGGCTCCCGGGAGAGGAGGAAGATCTGTGCAGGCGCGTGAGTGTTTGTTGTCCACACAGCCAGCGCCAGAGGAGTTTTGCTTCTGTTACAAGAAGGATGAGTCTTTCTGGTGCAACCACTCAAAATGCACGTATGAACAGGGTGCATCCTGCATCAATGTAACTTTCTGAAAACCACTATTTATTACTGCCCTTTTTAATCAAAAAGAAAGATGCGAGCAGACAGCCCTCTCTTTAGGGCAGAGGAGCACTCACGTGCCGTCCTCCTCTGCGCAGTGCGTTTGCTCCTGCCGTAGGAATAACCAAGTCTCGAGTCCTCACGTATTGACTTGCTTTGCACGACAGACCCTCCAGGCAAGGAAAAATACCCGGAGTCTGTGGGCACCACCGGCCACCGCACTGAGCAGTGCTGCAGAAACCCCAGGGCTGGTTAATCCCTTGTGGCCCTTTGGCACCTTTTTAGGTTCAAATGCTGCAAAATGGGCAGCATTTGCACCATTTGTGCCACGTTTCTGCTTTGAGGCAGTCACCCATGGTCCCTCTTTCCCGCCTTTGGTACCAGGCATCTTCTGACTCCAAAGCCCTGGCCCAGAATAACCGTTTCTCCCTTGCAAAGGCAGTGTGACAATCAGTGTCACCACACAGCTCCCATACTGCTGCTCTGGAGGGTGTTTTCTAGCTGAATCCCCCATGAAATGACAGCAAAGCAGTACCAAAACCCCACCGCTGCCACCACATGGGTTGTGGCTTTGCATCCTGTGCATGCACAGGAGCAACACAACTTAAATCCAGCTTTGTACTGCCTCCCACCAACTGCCCTCCCTGCGGCTTTCGGTGCCCAATCCATGCGTTTGGACAAGAGCTGTGCCCCCTTCCTTCTCCGTAACCAGTGATCCTCCCCTTTGAGCCCAGTGTAACGCAAAAGCGACAGCAGGGAGCGAGGGGATGTGGGGTAGCGCCCTGGCACCCGCCGGCGCCAGCCCTGCGGCCCCGGTTCCCCCAGGCGTGTGGATGGAGCTGAGATACAAACTTGCAGAGCAGACTCGGCATAAAATACGCAGACGACTGTCAGAGTGAATTAAAAACCCTGAAAGGATGGGGCTGTAACTCAGGGCTTTTTAAGCTCCAAGTTTTTATTGGGGGCTGGGGGCGGAGAGGGCAGGAAGCAGCCGCTAATGTGATTTGCAGCAGGAGAGCTTTCCTCTAATACGATTTGGGGAGGCTGCCCTCTCCTCGCTGCACCGGGTCAGGTCCTGTCTCCCGAGGACCCGCTAATTACAAATGCAATCAGGGGAGCCAGATTTGCTCTAGCCGGAGTGGCTGGGGGCGACAGCAGCCTCCGAAACTGCTGCTTTGCAGCAAAGATGCTGCTGAGCATGAGTGAGTGCCACACTGCAGGTTGCTTTTTGCACCAACCATGGTAAGTAAGGGCCCCAAATGGTTCCCTTGCCTAAGCTTTGTCCTTTTTTCTCCTGGATTCGGGTTGCAGCCATCAGGCAGTCTGTGAGGTGCACAGCCTCCAGGCAGGTCCGTGAGCAGCCATTGAGCTGATCCGAATTGTGCGTTCAGCAATTCCTGGCTTAACTTTATCCTTCTGCATCCAGCAACTCACTGCTCGGTGCTTTGCATGTAAGAGAAAGGCTTCTTTTGTAGCAGCCACCTCCTTCGGCAAAACCCATCAGTGCTGGCCCTGGGGGATTCCCAGTGTGGCAGCGACCGGGAGCCCCGCACCCCACTCCCAGACACGGGAAGGAGACGGGAATCGCTCCCTGCAGCTTGGGGCACATTCAGGTCGCCCCCTCTAAGCAGGACGTGGATTTTTAAACTGTGGCCAAGGGGCTTTGCACGGGAATTGAGCAGGACTGTGACACGTGGAAGAAAGAGGAAAGGTGTCGCCTGAGGGGAAAGAAGAGCAGACAAAGGAGTGTGTGGAGCAAGGAAGGGATATGAGCTTGGATGCGGCTAGAAACGCTGAGAATGAAGCAAGGAGGGGAGCTGCATGGTCAGATTCATGGGCAAGAGTCCATAGCTGGTGGCTACAATTTGTATGTTCTGAAGAGGCAAGAGAAGTGATAAGGATTTAGGAAACAGAGGGGAGCGTCATGGAAACGGAGCTTTCATAAGGGACAGGGGGAAAATATATTGCCCCAAATACCAGCAGCTTTACGTTGCCTCTCGTAGCCACTCACCAGTCCATGAGGAAATGTTGTAGCGTTGCCTTTTCACATCTTCCTGCGTCTCTTTGGAGCCTGGTGAGGATCCAAGCTGAAAGCCGTTCCTTCGCCTCCGTAGCATTTTAAGCTAGATGGCGATATTTTAAAATGTCGTTGTACAACTCAAAACAAAACAAAGCAAGAAAATACCAGTTTCAAGGCAATATGATTTATTAATGTGAGCTATTAATACACATTGTAGATAACAGCATTATTAATATATTAAGTGCAAGCAGGATTTTTAGATTATAGTTAATACGCATGACATAAGCTCACACTGTTTTTATTATTATTCTACAGCTGCATGCTCATTGCTTGAGAACTTTCCCACAAGTATTTGCAGCTACGAATGGCCAAGTGTGGCCCTAAAAAAGAGAGGCTAATTTATAGCCAAGCAGGCACCAACCAGTTAAAGAATCCTTAATTAATTATTAGCAGGTACAACAGAAATGAGGAGGAAGGGGTTTTCTTTCTTTTTTTTTTTTTTTTTTGAAGATGCTAAAGTGATTGTGCTGTATAAATAAAGTGCATTTAAAATTCATGCTCTGTCAATGTTTTCTGAATGGACTGTTAACACACACTCATGAAAACACACAGCTCAGTACAATTTTAAAAAGTGACCCCAAGCACTTCTCACACTCCCCATCTTCTGTGTTCTTGGCTTTGCAACTTCAGTGTCCTTCAAGGTGGGTCTTTTTAAAGATTAGGTAAAACTGACAGTGAAAAGTGTCTGGGATTATCAAATTTCTTGAACGCTCCAGCTTTCCGCAGTGCTAGGGTAGAGAGGGACTCCTTGGAGAACGCAAGGAATTCATAGGGGAAGGGTTAGGAGCGAAGCCCTCCCAGAGGGCCATCAGGAAGGCGGGTGCCATTCTCCTTTTCCAAGGAGAATGGAGTTAGGAAAAGAAGGACGCAGCCATAGACACAGAAGGTTCTGGAGGAAGCAGCAGCTTTTGGAGACAGCAGCAGCTCACGCAGGCTGCCTGGAGGCAGTGGAGGCGGCAGCATTCCCGGGAAGCGGCGTTCCCAGGAGCCTCCTGCAGCCATGGGGATACCTGCACACGTGTGACTCGCACCGACACAGGCAGCCAGAGATGGTTATTCTGGAGCACAAATCCTCAGCTTATGATAGATTCCTTGCTCCTCTGGGTCCTTGAACATAGATTAGTAGCTTTGCTTAAGAGCAAAACAGACAAACAAACAAACAAAAAGTAATGAGAAGATAAATTGTTCCTATCCTTGCTGAATAGGTCTACAAGCATTGGTGGCTTGGCTTCAGAGCTGCATAAGCAGTCCAGGTAGGACATAAGTCACAAAAAGTACACTAGCTGTTCCTGTTTTGTTTGGAATTGCTAATTTCAGTATCTGTTTGGACATGTAGAGTTAAAGTCTTCTATACAGGTGGTAAAAGCTATATGTATTTATTGGTTGTTTTAACACATTATCATCATGTTATAGCATCCACCTTTATTTAAGCTTTACAGAAGTAAGCATATAAGTGCAGCTATTACAGTGCTGTCATCGTTACATATGCCTCATGCATTTCATATATTCTTGTACAGCATTTATTGCAAAGCAAAAAAGAAAGGCCTGTATGAAAATAACACCTTCACTTAAGGCTTTTAAACTTGAATTCCACACATCTTTGTAACATTTTCATCTATGACAAACTCTTTTGCACGTAACATATTTAGTATGCTTCTCACATGAAATTTTCTCCTTAATGCTTGCTAGTAAATAAGTATATAATCACCCTGACTCCTATCAGAGCTAATATATTTGACCAAACTTTCTGAAAAAACAAAAATATATGTACATTATACAGCACATAGACTGAACGATCATCCTTAAACACACGACTCCAGGGTTTGCTTTGTAGAGTTAAACTGCCCCAAGGATGTCCACTCAGTATAGTCCGGACGAGACAGCAGAAACGGACGGCACACGGAACAGGGACGGACTATGACCTGAATGATGAAGGACGAGGGGAGGAAACAAAACCCAACAGCTTCAGTGCCGAACACGGGGTGTGAAGCAACGTGTACATGGTCACGCTGTGATTTCAGGTAGGGGACGGAGGAGCGGCTAACGTGAAGCTGTCCCAGTGCTCCTGGTATCACGTGGGATGCAGCCGGCCTCACAGCAGTGGAAAAACAAGCAATGTTCATGCTCTGATCTTCCTTCCAGGCTGATTCCTCTGGGAAGAGAGCGCTCCTTGGCTATTTCACAGTTTATTTGCCCTGTTCAGCCGTTGTGTTCTGCAATTTCAGGCCTCGTGTGACCGCTTCATTCCTGTGTCCCTGCAGGTGCACACGGCTGAATGTCTCAGCTGGAGGCAAAGGTGATTTTTGCCTGATTTGTTGCCCTTTAAAGCACTTTCTGAATGGCATCAGGGTGTAGGGTTAGCCTCAGTGACACCAAAATCACAACTCCCATGGATTCAGCACTTAAAAAGTTCACATTGTCATAAAAGAGCCATGAGTCTCTATAAACACTGCATCCGAGATATGCATTGTGTTTACGCCCAGAAGGTTTAAAAACAAAAACCCTGAAGAATACATTTAGGTCTAACAGTGCTAAGTCGAGGTAATGTTGTATTGATATACAATGTTCCTGGCTAGTGAAATTCCTTTTCCAGTAGCTTAATGTTGCATTTGTGATAGAGAGCAAGTTCTCACATGGAGCTGTGGGAAAGTCTTACTGGCAAACACTGTTTGACATTTTTCTATTAAGACAGGATGCAGTGGTCCTACTTTTCTCTGATCTGACTTAATTTAAAAAAATGCCCATCAGCAGCATGACTTGTTTATTTTCACACAGAGTTTTTTTCTGTTTTCATTTTGCCCCAGTCCTCCTTGGGTAGATGAGTGTGTAGCACCTAGCATCCCCGCTGCACGCGGGATGCTGCCCACCTCTGCACTCCCCTCATGTGAAATACCGGCACTGTGTAGAGTCAATGTAGCAGTAAGAAGTGCATCGTAATTTTCCGTAAGACCTAAAATGAAAGAGAAAGATATCAGTTCCAAAATACACTGCAGTTCATGCTGTGAATGTAGCTTCTGGAGGCAAACACTGCAGGAATCAAGGCAATCTATGTAAGATGTTGCACCAGAAAGTGCCAAGTGCGGTGACATTTGGCAACCAAAACAAGGGAGCAATTTCCAGTATTGCTCTACTGTGCTCCCCCTTGGCAGGAAATGCTAATTCCCACTAATGTCAATTAAGAAAAAAATCCCCATTGAGAGGAACCTGTGCGCTGGCCAGAGTACATGGAGGAAGCCTCAACACCAGCTCCAGGCAGCTGTAAATTCTTTGGCCAGTCACTAGGTCCCTGACACTGAGATTTTGGTTTAATTCCTGGCATCCTCGTGGGTAGGAACTGTACGACCAAATATGTGAGGATCTGAGTTACATTTAAGTTACATTTTCAAGTAACTTCCCACAGCTTCAGCAGACATGTTTTTGAATTTGCTTCGACTTGCTTTACACATCCATGAAATAATGGTAGTGCCACACGTCCGCCATTGAAGGAATAGCTACTGAAATAAAAACAAAACTCAGAATCTCAGCATCACAGAACGGTTGAGGTGGGAAGAGACATTTAAAGGTCATCTAGTGCACCCGCCCTGCTCAAGCAGGGACACCTGAAGCACCTACGAGGCTTACGCAGTAGCATTAGATGCAAGTTTTGCTTACAGTGTGTGCAGGTATGGGGATACTCATGAAATAAGGAAAAAATGAGATCTGTTTAAATCTTTCCATTAAACTGAGCTGCAGTGGTTCTATGTACTGAAGACCTGACCAGAGATGTTAATAAAAAAAAAGCAGCTTTGATCATTTTTTTTTACTGCTAACATATGTTCAAGTGAATAATGCATTCAAAAGCATGGGTCCTTTAAAATATGTCCTCAGAAAATACACATTCTCAGAAAACCAACACAAAACCTGAAACAGAGGTGGGTGAAATATGAAGGAGGGATTTTGGCACTGGAAAAAGTAGAATACAGGAAAACCAGCTGCAGCAGAGCTACTGGAGGTGAGGCTGCTTTGGGAGGAAACTCCTCTTGACTGCCAAGCTCACATATTTCTCTCACTGTCCTGATGAGTCAGTTTGTCTTTTCTTTTAGCAGATAATCAACAAGCTGCACACACAAAAACAAAGGATTTCAGTCATTCTTCAAAATTTGATTATATGTGAAAAATGAAATACAGAAAAAGAAACTCATTTTTTGCAGGACTTATTTTTGGCATCTAATATCTGACTTTGAAAAGGAAACTATTTTTGCAGGCACGTAGCTCAACACTCTCTTGCAGACACAATCCATAAAAAATGTTTGTCAGGTTTGCTAGTCTCACTTTCAGTAATCTCTTGCACCAGGAGTGCTCCAGCAATCGCAAGGGAAGGATTAGCACAGCTCTTGATTTACAAAGATGTCCTGCGGTTTCTTACTCCTGTCAATTAGCACATTATTCTCTCCTGAATGATGAGGGCTCTGCACGTAATTCCATTTGCAAATTAAATGTTTCCTGCCAGTCAGTAACAATACCTGACAGCTAAATAGAGGTACTGCTGTTGGAGGGAAAGTGCTGACCCAAGGAAGCTATTTAAACAAATGCAGAGAAGGCAACTCAACAATAAGCAGATGCTTTACAGAAAGACACTGCTAAGCAGTTGCATGGCTTTCCATTGCTGCTGAGTGAATTTCCTGCTCTTTGGAAAGGTTGGCATGGTTGGTTCAGAAACAAAGATGCTCCCAGAGTATCCATAGACTTAAGGGTAAGGGCAAAAGGAGAATGATCGGTGCTCTTTTTTTCTCATTTGATCATCATGGTCTTTCCTATTGTTGGTATAAGTGGACATTAAAATAATGTTAACATTCCCAAAATGAGAAAATCTTTGCAAATAATAGTCAAGTGTACGCCCATGTGATCTTCATTCATTTATCCCCATAGAAATTGTGGGCATATAATAGAGAAGTGACATTTAGACCATGGAAAGACTCTAACAGCCTTTCTTTCCCCCACTCTCTTCAGTGGTCCCAGCTGAACAAGATACACCTGGCAAAACTTTTCTCTTTTAATGCTAACGGTGAAGCAAGAAACAGGTTCATACATACCCAGGGAGATAGGTTTTACATGTTAAGTAGCCAAAATCCTTCCCATCACAGTCTTCCACCCCCTCGTGTCTGTAGCCATCACCACAGTAAGCACGGCGGCATCCTAGTCCAAAATACAGACAGAAAGACTGTAAGACAAGTGGGACTGGATTTTTAAGGGCAAAGCATAACACAAGGCTTTGGAGAGGGGTATGCTATAGGAACTCTCACTATAAGGACCTCTGTCTTTAGGAGATGCAATATTCTTCACTACAAAGAATAGTCTTTCTTTAGCCTTATTTGGGTGATGAAGAAAAGAAATGCTATAAATAATTACTATCATCTGAGCCATAATTACCACCACAATAATTACAATAAATACTGCTGCTATAGATAATTGCTATAGGAGTAAATCAAAGGAATACAATACAGTTAAAATAAATGATTTGCAGAGGTCACTTTTCCAAAAAAAAAAAAGGTGCTTCAAAATTCTTAAGCGGTTTGAAAATTCCAGATTGAATCTTGACCCAGCATCAAATAGCATCCACATGTGCCTACTGCAGGTGAGTTCCTACACAAAGAAGACTATGCACACCTATTGTCTCTTCATCAAGAAAAAAAATACAGCATGTAATGGTTGCAAAACAAGTTTTTTTCTCTCACTAATTCTTACTGCCTTCAGTGTGAGTAAGATCTGAGACTTTTTTTTCATGGTAGCTGGAGGGTAGGCTGCAGCAATTTATGGACTGTACTTCAACAGACGGACTTTGCTTTTGATGTCTCCAGCTTTTTGAGTATGACTTTGTAGGCTGAAAACAGATTCATTTGGCTAAGATCCCTATGACTCCTCCTCAAAGGCATTTTTATTAGGCACATTAAAAGGACGCTGAAGGATAGAAAGTTTGTACGAATTAGAAGTAGGTCATTTACTCACCATGTATTCATCTTAGAAATCTCACAGATGATTCATTAATTGCACCAATGATCTGCTTATCAGAAACTGCTGCTCCTAAGAACTACGAGCTTCGTGTCCAGTTAAACCCACCTGACATTCAGTTAACCACCTTCTTCTGAAAACAGAACAACTGAGCGAGGCACATGGGTGCTCAGGAACCCATCGATGACCATGTGCTCGTGGCTGAACAATTCACTAATAACTCCTCAGGCCGGGACACATCAATGTACAGAGTTTCCCTGCTGCAAGGCTTCTGTTCCCTGGAATTGCTGCCCAGTGCATGGGACAGAGCAACACGAGGGGCTTCCAGATGCGCACATACCATACATACCATGCCCACCACACGTGCCATAGAGCTGTGCGAGCACCGGGACTAGAGCACTGCTTTCCTGCACGCTTGTTGCTCACGGCTAACTGCAAATCCTAACTGAATTATTGTCTCGTGCCTGGAGGCTGAGGGGCTGCTCTGTCTCCCTGGATTGCTCCCATGGTCAGGCAAGCCTAGAGGGGAGCTTATTTATATGGTATTGCTAAACCTCTTGCAGCTAAATTGCCTTTGAGATCTCTTGTTCTCAAAGGCAAAAATGTCAAGGGGTTCCCATGTCACAAGGGGAAGGCTGGTGACTGGCAGGTAGGTAGGGAAATTCAGAGTGTCTACCTACCTCTTTTTTCCTTAGCCTAAAAATGGAGGGATGTATCAGTGGAAGAGAAAGCTCGCGGCCAGGCCCAACTCACCCACGCAGTCGTCGGTCACCACCGTGTTGCCGTCGTCGCACTCTTCCCCGGCCTGCACGATGCCGTCTCCGCACGTGGCCGCGGGGTAACCCACGGGGTAGAGCGGGCTGAGCTGGCCGAAAAAACACACGGCGGTTAACGCGCAAGCGGCAGAACTTCCTGTGGCAACTGGGTTTTCTTATCCAGTAATTTAGTGGTTAATAGGGGTTATACAGACCCCTATGGTGCCAAGTCTGCTAAGGAATCTTCTGCGGATTGCCCTGGGGCTGGCTCGGTCCCTTGGGGCAGTAAGGATCCACCAGGCTTTGATTTGCAGGGTTTGTACTTGCTCACAGCTTGGCACCCTGATGGGTTTTGCCTTATTTTTCTGCTAAATCAGACTCTCATTACAACCACAATTCCCCAAGCAGCCCCATTCTGTTCACTCCTGGAGCACCGTGCCCGGAGAGGCTAGCAAAACCGGCACACTGATGAGTTAAGGCCTCAATAATTAACCGATGAGTTAAGACTCAATAATTAAGACTTCTGTGAACAAAAAGTACATAATTAAAACAGTTGAGCCAGTGCTCAGGAATGAGGCCTTTCTTCATTTGTTTGGTTGATTCTGCATCATATCTTAAGTTCAGGAGTAGCACTGTATTTCAAAATGAAGAATACACTTTCAGTTTTCATAGACCATAGTCATATTTTCACCTGGATTGGGAGCCATCCAATGGTATCCTTGAAATAGAGAGATCTTTGATCTCTTCTAAATGCTAAGGCATTTTCAGTGTTTAACCGCTCCAATTCTTCTTGGTTGTTCACCACAAAAATCTGGGAAAGAGAAAAAGAGGAGATTTGTAACCCTTTCAGTAGGTGTTTTGGTTGGCTGTGGAATCTGTCAACCTGCTGTGTAGGTTGACATCAGTGTCAGCAACTACACAAGTGACTGCACAGAAAAATGGGTTGGTTGTTTTGGAAGCAGAATGGTAGTACAAAACCCCATGCTAGTTCATGCTCTGCAAGACAGTGAGGGGCTGCTTTGCATCTGCGAAAGAGAAGAGGTTATGAGAGATAAGGATCTTTCTTGGGGACCTAACTAAGACTCCAATGACCTCATCTCAGAACGCTCAGCCACAGGTAATGACCATGCAAATACTTGCAGCGTGATCATCACTGTGAAAAATTTCAGATGCCGGATGTTTAGACACAGGAACAACTGCAAAACCCATAAAGGCATTAGTGCTCTTTGAGGGCTTCTCTATAATTGTTCAGGCATGCTCATGGCTACAACATAAATAATGCTCTGCTCAGTGTAGCTTTCACTTATCTTTTAATATTTTATTTAGATCTAATTGGCATTGAAATGAGTATTGCTTTACAAGCATACACTTCAATCTAAAGCAAGATTAGATTTTCAATCTAAAGCAAGGTCTTCAATTAAGCAGAAAAAAAAGGTTCAAAGTAGAGAGAAGTAGGATGAGCTTCTCTCTACCCAAATTCTTTTAATGTCTCAGACACTGAAATTGGCTGTAAGAGGCATCAGGAAATGATTTCTTCTTTCAGCAATTTAATCAAATTAATTTTAGTAAAATTCAAACCATTTTTAAATTAAGAAAAAGCAAATGGAATGTTTCTGAGCAAAACAGATTTAGTAACGTACTGCCTGAGCCTGATTCCCACCAGCATAAACAGAATTGGCCTTTTTTAAAAACAAATTACCCTGAAATTTTAACACAGCAGAATATTCCCAGAGCCCTTGACAAAGGCCAATATCATTAAAGAAGCATTGAATAAAAATGCCTTCAGCTCAAATGAAAGAAAGCAAAGAAACAGGCAACAAAGAACCAATTCTGTAATTGTGTTCAGGAGCTAAAGTCCCAGCCCCAGAGCTCTAATTTCTGGTAAAATCAATGGAAGATCTGTATTCTTTGAAGTAATAGATGCTGGTCTTGGAAGCTATAAAATATTTTTAAAAAATATATTAAGACGTTGCTGTGTGGGGTTCTCCACTCATGCTCTTGACACTTAAGATAGTAGAATAAACTGGACGAGCAATTGGGGAGTGTGGCTCAGCAGTTGCTCCACTTTCAGAGAAGATGGGGGCAGAGATTTGTGTGGCTTCCTTGCCTGCCTCTTCGTTATCTCTTTACTCCCAGCAACAGAAATTGTGCTTGGCTGTCACCAAATGAGCGTTCATAGAGATGGCTCTAGGTTACTTGTATTTTAGATGGTTACATCTTCGTTAACTTACTGCTGGGTTTTGTCACTCACAGGCAAGACCTCACACAGCACCCCTCCTTCCAGGTGACGGGGCCATGCATGGCATGTTTGCGCCCATGCAGCAGCAGAAAGACAGCATTTTCATTGCTGCTTAAGTGTTATTGTGCAAAGAATAATAAGGCAGGGCTCAGCTGAAGGAAAAGTTCAGGCATGGTATTTACAAAGCCCAATGAAATCAGAGAGAGAGAAGTCCTACGTCACTTGCCAGCAGTGACTTGTCCTTTGGAGCACTTTGCCCAGGCTGCTCATAAAAATGCTTTCAAGAAAGCTAGAGACTGAAATTGGGCTCTATAAAGTGTTCATCTACAGACAGGAGCTCAGAAGTCTGACCCCACGGTTCATGGAGACTTTTTGCATTCAAGGCAGAGGGCCTGTGTTTTGGGAGAACGGGCTATATACGTGCATGCTATATGCTTAACCTTGATATTCAATTCTGAAATCACCGAGGTTGCACACACAAAATATAAGCAAAAAAAAAAAAAAAGAGATACTTCACCAGCTGGCCAGAAATACACTCCAGCTGGCTGCAGTAAGACCAGATTGTGCATGTATAGTAAGGCTGAGGAAAGCATCCTCATATTCAAAAAAAAGGTTTCTAAAAATGTGCCACCCTACTTACCGTTTCCAGATAGTTGTATTTCAGCATCTCAGTTACACATCCCTCAGAACTAGATATGAGATTAAATTCTTTTGCACTGACTGGAGCTCAGAGGTTTTGGATAGTAGAAATAGCACCCTGCCCACATACAGACATCTTCTTTGTTAAATCCAAAATGTTAGCAAACATAACACCTCTTATTAAAAAAACTACTTAAGAACAGTTGCCACTCTCTCCTAGAAAATCTGCTTACCGCAGGGACTTTTGGATAGCTGTGTCCAAACACAGATTCCTCATATCGTGGACTATTCACATTGTGTGGGGATCTGCAGAGACATCTCCCGGGAGGCCCTGGAAGTCCTCTTTCCCCTTTTGGTCCTATTGATAGTTGTCCTGGGAAGCAAAAAAGCAGGTTACCATGTGAGGAAGTTACCACACGAAACACAAGCACAACTTCAGCAGAAAAAGGACTTGCCGGGTGAATATACACTTACAAAAATATTCTGAAATTCACATCTCTCAGCAAACCCACTGAGAGCTGAGGGAAGTCCTTACCACCAATTCTAGCACTTTAAGAGAAAAACTAGAGCTTGTATCACATTCTTTTTCTTCCAGGCCACGTTTAATTTTTTCTATCAACTTTATAGAGATTGGCCATTTGTTTATGATTTCCGAGTAAGTGTCAATATAATTGAAGCTATAGAAACTCAGGCCATGATGCACATGTAATTACTCTACGTGCAGTGTTAGTCAGTGTTAGTGTGTTAGTCAGTCTTTGCATTATGTCTGCATGTGACTTGTGCATATATACAGTCAACAGAGCACTGCTGCCTCAGAGAGCTCTAGAAAGGAAAACACGGCTAGAAATACAGCATGCAACAGATATATATATAAAAAAAGCCTTTTTGACTTTCAAACAGCATCAAGGACGCAGTAGTCTGCAGAATCAGAATTATGAGCCATCATGTTAATACTGCAAGCAATGACATCATTACAGAAAGGTCATTTAGAAGAAGAATTTATATGTTAGAGCAAAGAGATTGACAAGCCTGATACATAAACTTTGCGGGGATGGAATAAAGCCTTTAAGAAGTAATCGCAAGATCTGGCTGCCTTCTCATTGGCATGGTGAAAATTCAGTTCTTTAAAATTTTCTAGACAATTTACCCAGGGTAAAGATGTTTCATAATAAGATATATGCAGAGCATTTGCAAAGTAGCCCCCATGTGCCTTTTCCACACCACCAGAAGGAAGATATTGCCTGCCCATCAGTGTAGGAAAGGGAAGAAAATGGAAAAGAAAATTTTGTTTCCTCCTGGATTCTCCCCTCTAACTCCTGTCACTTTGCTTCTCTTTCCTGTTTCTCCAACTGTCATTGGGATTTGAGGCTCATCTGTTTCTTTTACAGAGCTTTTCAGGGTGAGTATGTCCTGGTTGATTAGAAATAGCAATCTGTCATTGCAAGCTAGTGTATCTGGAGAAGAAACAGACCTTGGATGATGAAGATAAACCAGTTCCTCCAAGGCTGCCAGAGAGCCTTTCATCATCCTCATCCAATACAGCCCCACAAGGAACCTCATTTTTCAGTTTTATTTGAAGCATCAAGAAACATTATGAAAGCTTCAAAATAAAATGTAAGGTCCCCTATAATGGGGCAAGGTTGGAATGACCTGCCTTTTGGAGAAATCTCACTGTAAGTGGAGAAGCAAACAAACCTTGCGGCATTTTCTGTAAAGGTGCCTATGTAGGCAGATGTGGTCAGTCAGGAGGGACGAATGAAGAGGGACAGTGCCTGAAATTACCTGATTCCCTGCTTACCTGATCCTGAAGGTCCAGGAGGGCCTGGCAGGCCTGAAGGACCAGGTCTTCCAGGTGGACCCATGATTCCCACAGGTCCAATGTCTCCCTTTTGTCCCTACGAAAGAGAAGATATCCATCTGTTTATTAAACCTTTAATAACTCACAAGCTCTCCCTCTCTACAGCCAGTGATGGCTTCCCTTTCAAGAGAGCAGAGACATGTGCCAAGAGGAGCAAGTGCACAGCATGATCCGGAGGTGCGCTATCCTCTTCCACATGGAGATAGAAAGGTGGGTTCAAGCAGGGCTCCTGCTCCCAAAAAAGTGAATGTACCAGTAGATCTGCGCTGTGTGGAGTCAGCAATCCTTCTGCTCTGACTTAAGTCATTCAGTCGCCTTTTTTAAAGATGCTTTTTCATCTGTGGTAGTTATCTAGGAGGCAGTGCAACTCAGAGAGAAACGACTGGTGCAGGTGAAACAGTGGACCCTGAAAACCATCAGTTACTGTGTTAATGCACAACATTAAGAAAGAAAGAAAACAGCTCTGGCTTCTGGAGATTAGGTTGTCTTTGCAAGCTGATGGAAAGAAATCAATTCATTTTATCTTTAAAAAGAGCAAAGATTTTTCCCAGACTTAGGATGCATTTTTTTTTCAGGGGCACCTAATGCTTCTGAACTTAATGCTTTGAGGCAGATGCTTCATTTTCAAAAGTATTTCGAGTGCATAGGCCCCCGCATCTCCTTGACTTTCCCCTCAGATATAGCTATGTTAACAAGTCGTTGCAAGGTAAGCCAGGGCTTGGCTTTACAAAGCATAAACTCTGTGTGGAATCTGTCCTGCTACACGGTGGTGAATGACGGCCCTCTGGTCACTCAGTCCGAACGCAGTAAATGACTGTGGGAAAGGAGCTTACACACAGTTTAATACCAGCTCCCTGGTTTGTCTCTTGGGAGCTTGTTTATGTAGCCATTCCCTCAGGCATTTGGAAATATATCCTGGGACTGTTCAATGTCTTGCTGGCTTTGCTCCCTAAACTTTTAACTATATTTATTTTCTTATTCTGAGGCTTGGATCTCTCAGCTTTGCAAAACTGATTTGGATTTCAGAAGTGTATTATACAGCTTAAATTTCAAATATCTAATCTGCTTTTTATGTAACAACACACATTTTTTAACATAACAGAAATGATTGGTGCTATATTAGCTTTCCTTAAATGCCAAAGGAGATTAATTCCTTGAGGATGGTGTAATTCCAGGTTAATGCGCATTCATATGTGAATGTTGGGCTGTTGCAGATCTAATTTCAGAGTAATGAAGCATGCATAGTAATATATACTAAAATAATTTGGTGTTACACAATATGTTATATCCCATGAACACATTTGAATGTCACTTGCACCATTTAACAGAGGAAGGTTATTTTTGCCATGGCCCATAAAAAACTAATTGAATATTTGCTTTGTTTAATCCTATTAGGTTAGCTCTGTGCCATCAAAACACTCCAAGATTTATGTGAATGTCCACGATGCTGATCTCTAATTGCTTCTTACATTATGCAACGTGAGTACACAACACTGGCAGAGCAAGACTTGGCAGCCCCTGAAAAAAAAGATTGTGGGAAATCTCTTTTCCCACAAAATAAAGATCTGGCAGAGAAAATCCAATGCCAGAACAAACTGCCTGAAAGCCATCAGACTTCTGTATCTCCTGTTTTGGAGGAGTGATTGCTTAAAGCTCTCTTGCTTAGCACACGTAGATTAAACAAAGACTGAGTTTCCTGTTAAATATCTTTGTCTTGTACCTTTTCACATGCACCCATTGCATTCAGTAAAGCTTTTCTCATGGACAATATTTATATTCCTTTGCCTTTTTTTTTTCAAATGACATCATCTAACCTTGTCAATGCTGAAATCCTAGCTCACTCCTCGGCATCAATTCCTTCGGGCACTTTATCTCTGCAGGAGGGCTCCGAGGCTGTGACTTGCAAATCCCACCTCCTTGCCACCTTGCAGGCAGAGCCTGCCCCAGAGGCAGCGCAGAGTTGAAGAAGTCAAAAGGATACTCAAGATGTATCTCAAAATGGAAGTGGAAGTAACACCTTCCCAATTTAGCAGCTTTCATCTGGGATGTCAGCTGGATCAAGAGGCAGGAAATGGCCGTGTTGATGGAAACTACCGTCTCAGTTGAACAAACAACTGCAGAATGCAGAACTTCAGTGTGACAACAAGACCTGCAGAGATTTCGAAGGCCATTTTCAAGTTTCTCAAAGGATTAAAAAAGAAGAAGAAGAAGAAAAAGCTAGTTGACGCATTACAGGAAGGGAAAACCATTTTTCAAAAAGAAATCATGCTGGAATCATTTCTCAGAACATCAGAAAGAGTTTGTATATCGAGGTGTGAGCTTGGAAATTCTGATTAGGACCAGACTCCAGTTACTTCGTTACACTGATGTTGCCTTAAGTAATGAGGTGTCTTATGTGACCACTTATGATTAAGATCCTGCATAATGAAACAAAATTTCTAAGATGAAATAGGAAGTCCTTTCAGAATAGAAAGGATGATGCTATGCTCTGCGTGAGCAGGAGGTGACCTGTAGGCACTGTGCCTTCTCCTTCCCTTATGCTGCACAAAGACAATCTGTGCACATGCCTTTTGACAGGACAGGTGAACACTCTTGGCAAAACTGCCAGAGTGCACACATCAGCTTTTAAAACCTGCTAATTCAATGACAAAAATTATTTGCAATGCGTCACCTGGTAGACCTATGCTACACACACCTTCAGTCCTTCACTGTGAGTCAGTGGGAAGTCACAGACTCCTCGGGTAGTTCAGAGCCCCAAAAGAACTGGTCTCCTTAGCATCAGGCTGAACTTCCTTCCCCTGCTTTCCTCAATACCATTGCTTAAAAAATACTCAAGGAAAGATGCAAGCAGAGAAGTATATTTGGTCACTTGAATTGCTAACAACACTAAACTTGCTGCCTCCTTGGAGAATACGAATGACTCTCCTTGGAGGGGTCAATACCAAATTTACACACACTTCCCAGTCTTCACAATTTATCTGAAAATCTGAAAAGCTATTTCTGCAAGCACGGTTATTTTGAATCCTAAATAAGAACTATTTGTCATCATCCCCCTCCGTACCAGATTCCACACAAGATTACCATTCCTTCAAGTCATTAAGTGTTCGTCCTGACCTTTCTCAGAGAAGACGAATCTGTCCCTGGCACGCACTACGATGGTGAGAAGTGTCATATAAATAAGCCAGACTGACAAATCAATCTTGTATTAGTATTAGCAGAGGGAAAGGAATAAACAGAGATGACGTTTTAGTACTTTGGTTCTTTGTGCTATGTTTCAGTCATCACCAAGGCCTTGTAACTCTAAAGTCTGGTCTGTATTAACCAACATCGGGGCCAAACTGGATAATGCAAAAAGAAAGTGCTCTCCAGATGCAGGGTCAGTACCTAAAAAAACACACGTTTAATGCATATGATAGAAATAAGGAATGTATAAAAGGACCGAGACTTGGGAGTATAGACCAGTGACTTACATTGCTGCAGATGGCATAATTGTTTAATATGTTGCAGCGTGTAACTTTTAGTGTAGAGGATGCTATTACTGATGTACACAAGCAGTGTCTGTCTTAACAGAAGCAATATAGTTCTCCATAGTGGTGAGTCATGGAGAAAACTCAGGAACAGCTGAGGACACAGGCAGTGATGTGTTCCTCACAAGAGGCCAGCTCTGCCTACCTGCCTGGAGCTGCAGGGAGGAGGATGTTGTTTGCAGCAGGCACAGAAAAGCACCAGAGTGTGCAGGAGCATATAACTAAAAGCTACAGAGTGTGACAGAGCAGTGGAAGTATCCTCCATTCTTCAGCAAAACCACCTGAAATCCCTCCCTTATCCAGAGCCTCAACCAGTGTTCAGGGAAAGAACTATTTTCCTCACGATGTGTGGCCAGGTATTTGAATGCTGCACGTATGCCACAACTGCTTAAGTCAAGAGAAGAGAAAACAACAACGTCCTACCTGTTTGCCTCGTTTTCCTGGTCTTCCTATGGGTCCTCTGTGTCCTGGAGCTCCAGACTGCCCCTTCGGACCCATCTCGCCCTTTGTGGGTGTGGAGAAAGGAAGAAGAATGTAAGTACAGAGATTTGCATTACCTTCGTTATATGTGCCTTATACTACATAGCAGGTGGAACAGTGCTTTAATTCATGTGATTCCTCTAGACTGTGCTGGCACAGTTTGTTTCTGAGAAAGTCACAATTACAAACAAATATTTTCATAAAAAGGTAAAGCCAAAAATATCTATTACAATTTACCCAAACGCTTTCCCTAAAGAAGAGGCTAAATGGAGAGATCAGAAGCATTCTAGAAGACTTGGGGTTATGGAGAGAAGTTGTTGAGCAAAACTGTCTAACCCTTTTGACAACAGTTTGCTTTGCTGTCAAGATTTTTGATATAAAAAAACCACCAAGAGGGAAGGTAGCTAATCCATTGATCTCCTCTCCTCCTTAGAAGCATTATTTCCTTAGCCTGATTTCAGAGACAAAATGGGATTATCTCATAAAATGATTCTAATTTAAGAATTCTATCCCTAAAACGAGATGCAATCTGAATTATAATTGGCTTTCTAGTACAGAATAATGGTGAAATCCAAACTGGCCAGGGTTACCATTGTTATTTATAGCACTACCATTTTGATGGAGAGTATCATGAAGGAAATGTTTATTAGCTTTGTGTGTATAAAATCAGAGTAGTTAGCCCAGTCAAGAGTCTATAATGGAGAATATATTAAATGGAAAAAAAGAATATATCCAAACCAGTGTTCTGGAAATGAGAGAAACAGTAACAAACTGAGCTAAAACTCATATTTTTTTTTCTTTAAGACAAAAGGCCCAAAGGTCATCGTCAAGTCCACAGTGAGGTCTCAATGCTTTGTCTTTTCTAACTACAAGACATTTCTGAAGACATTCTTTGACCTTCCGCCAACCCTTAACACAATTCCCCAGGACCCCCCGTACTCACTTTCTGACCTAACATTCCAGGGGAACCTATTTCACCCTAGAGAAAAGGAGAAGAATCATTAAAACATGTGGAGGGATCTTTTACAAAGATCGGCAGCACCAGTTTAGGTGTTTAATGAAGAAAACCGAGTTTCACCTACAGCCTGTAGAGATCTCTAAAAACCCTGAGTTGTGATTCAGTGCTGCGAAAGGGATGTGCTTTCCCTTTTTGAATTAAAAGCACCCATAAGGCACAGATCTCACTTCTTTCTCACCACAATATAATGTCCCCAGGTAGAAATGTCTTGGAAAACTGTCGCGGATCTGGACTGCCCAGGATTAGGTTGCCTGCAGGACATTCCCCAGCCTTCTGGGACACAGGCAGGGGCACTGAGACTGCCCCACATTACATGGGGCCACCTCCTCCCCTCGCCACCCTGGCCCTCCCAGGGACATGTTTCTGGGCTCCCTATTTGCTCTCAGAAACACCTCAAGGTTATCGTTTAGTGTAAGCTCAGGGCCATCTTAGAAAGACAAAAAAAAAAAAGTACCTGGTCTCCTTTGACGCCTTTGTCACCTGTGTCACCTCTGGACCCCTGGGGAGAGATAACAGGGCGATAATGTAGTTTAGTTACTACATTCAGCATGGAAGCAAAACATGTGTTTCCTCTATGAGGCACTCTTTGGAGCCATGCAGCATACTGGAAGATCTTCAGAGTGGGGAAGACGGGAGACGATACTCTAAAATGTTTCCTTATTGCTTTCCCTGACACTGTAGAAGAAGATTAAAGTTGATGATAGGAGACTTTAAGATTAAAACTGACAGGAGAAGGTGCACATTCTCCCTGGCTNAGATAACAGACCGATAATGTAGTTTAGTTACTACATGGACGCAAAACATATTTTTCCTCCATGAGGCACTCTTTGGAGCCATGCAGCATACTGGAAGATCTTCAGAGTGGGGAAGACGGGAGACGATACTCTAAAATGTTTCCTTATTACTTTCCCTGACACTGTAGAAGAAGATTAAAGTTGATGATAGGAGACTTTAAGATTAAAACTGACAGGAGAAGGTGCACATTCTCCCTGGCTCATCACTTTAAACATGTGCTTTCTTGGGTATGATATTTCCAAACTTGTTTTTTTTCCCTCCAGCTGGCTTCATCCAAGTTCACTTCCTACTGTATGCCCTTATGGTAAAAAATATACCCATGACAAAGAATATGCAGCTTAAATAAATCAGATCAGTAAATAGGGATTATTATACCCATTCTACCGATATGGAAACTGTAGTGAGGTGCATTATAATAAATGGTTCACAGTAAGATGGGATGTAAGACCTGCTCCTTTAGCATCCTAACACAAGCCTCAAGACTGCTCTCCTCCTGCATACTCCTTTTCATTTTTTAACAGGACCTTTAGACTTCCCTCAATCAATATTATCTGATTTCTAGAGTTAATTTACTTACATAAGTGTTTCCAATTGTTAAATGATACGTTATTCTATTGTTATCATACTGACCTTTTCTCCTCTAGTTCCGGGAAATCCCTAAAGGGAACGATAGATATTTTAACGCTTTGCATTTTCATGATTACCCAAGAAGCAAGTTTGCATTTTAAAAGCAAAGAAAAGAATGAAACACAAATAATTAACTTCATCAACTGCTAAATGAAAATAAATGCTTATAGCTTCTAAAAGTGCACTGAAACAGAATTTCAAAAAATAAATCAAAGGTAAGACAATTCAGACAATAAGCCAACACGGAAAAGCCAGGTAAAGCCAGCAGGTTTGATATTGCTTTTCAAATTAAAACAAGGAAAATAGATTTGTAACTGAGTGCGAATTAAACCTTACTTTCCATAATTAATAATCTAAAATTATTTTAGCAATAATTTTCCTCTTTTTAATTTTTCCTCTATGGAAGATACACTTAAAAGATATTTACATCACCTTCTAATGTGAAGATTACTGTGAAATTTCTCCTCAAGAAACATACAGCAAACTTCTGTATTCATTTCTTCTTTCCAGTGTTTTATTTGAATTATGAAAGTAATTACTAATTAATATAAAAATTAATACTAATTAATAAAATCTGTGTTTTTTCAAGTTCAGCTAAAATTTGTAAATACAGAAGCTGTTCTACAGATGAATGCAGACAGCAGGACATCCAGACCAAATTGTGCTCACTATCCAAACTCTCAGTACAGATGTATAGTTTAACAGAAGACCCAAAGAATCTCCACAGTCTTATGAGGTAGGTGAAATACATTTGAGCCATGAGTTAACGTTGCACATATACTTAAGAGGTCCATTTTCCAGTTTCTTATAATTGTAATTTCTATACAATTATATATGAGCTTTGCTTTAAAAAAGATTTTGTGTGTTACAACTTACACTAAAGCATTTTCATGAAAAGATAAGAACACAGCCAAGCCCAAACAGACAATATAACCTTGCTTGAAGGAGAGCATATCTTTTTAGCTGTACTAAAAATAATATATATTGATAAGTGCTTTCTAGCAAATTCATGAGGGAAGCAGCTGTCAGCAGAGCATTAGAAACAGATGTCTGAAAATGCAGCATTTATTTAACAAACCTTGGAGCCCATTGGTCCTCTTGTACCTGGCAATCCCATCACACCCAAATCTCCCTTTTCACCCTAAAGGGGTCAATAAAGAGAGTTATTGATTGTGAGTGGCTCTCTGTTGAGGTCATACTTGAAGGTCTCATAGTTTAATGGTTTTGTGACAAATACAGGAGACAAGCTTGACCTTTATGGTGCTTGGAGCAGCACTATAGCAGAAATCTATATGTATGTGCATCATGATCTGCCCAGGGCCTCTAATACCGTCTTTTTCTTGTGTTTGTATTTTTGGGGTGTGTAACTTGTGTTTGAGTTTTGCCAGATGCTATGGAAGGGCATAAAAGCAAATAAGCAGCAGAACATTTTTTTCTACTTAAAGAGTCATAGCCTCTACCTATCATACCTTAAGTCACTTCCACAGAATTACAGAGAAGGAAGGGATTTGCTGAAAGTCTTTTGGTGTGGAGAGACATCCTGGTTACTCGTACATTACATCTGAGACAACATAGGCTTTACAGTGGTTTGGAGACACAAAATCACCAAAAGGCTTCGCAACAAATTCTCTGGGTCCTGTCAGCTAATTATCTAAGTCAAAATACAGAGTAGACCCTGAAGAAATGAGGCAGCCTTATCCAGCAGAATATGTTTGGCACTCTTTCTCCTTTGTCTTTCACTGTTCTAGTAGTGAAGTGGATTTTCGTAGTGACTGCTGTTTTGGCAGAAGTTCTGAGAAGAAGCCTTGAAGAAATAAAACAGAAAAGATGGGAACTGAACCAAGGCTGCTTCCAAGGAGGAGCAGACAAGTAATGAGGACCAGCTGAAGAAATGTAAGGCATGGACATGAGAATGAGAAGAAAAAAAAAAATATCTCACTGGAGATTTACAACAAGATGATGTAAAGAATAGGTGTAGCAAAGATGGATATCATGACTTTGGAAAGATCAGAGGAAGAGAAAGGAAGGAACACGATCTAGGGAAGCAAGCGCAGATATCGGATGGCTTCCATCCAACTGTTGTCTCCACTGACAGGCAGGAAAAAGGCATAAATGAAGGTCAAAAGAAAAGAGGGTAAGAACAGAGGAAATGAGGATCAGAGGAGATGATAAAAACAGAAGAATAAGAAGTAAACAGCAAGCTAGACATAGGGGAAAATATTGCTATCGAATGTGAGGAATGTTCCAAGGAGTTGGGAAGAATTCATAAATAAAACTGAAATTTATGTAAGGAAAAGTTTATGTAAGAACCAGTTTTCTGATGGGTCTGCTTTCAGACTTGAAATCATGAGAGAATAAAGTAGGGAAGTCTCTTCATAGCTGTCAAGTGGGAAACCATAGCACAAGATGCTTTTAGGGGAGCACTAATTCCCCTCTTCCGGCTTAAAGGGAACACAGGCTCTTCCAGTACACAAATCCCTATTGTTTGCCTACATTCCCAACTCTGCAATATGGTGTTCTTCATTTAACTTAGTAGTAATGAGATTGAAGGCCTGCTTTACTGATGCGGTTCAAATTCAGAGGTCATCCACTACTACTCTCTAGCAAGAGCTACCACATCACAGCCTCATGGAGCAAATGAAGAGTCACAGACACACCAGAGAATGCAGTTTCCAAAGGAACCGTCATTTGCAGTCCCTCTGCCTGCTATACTGGATACTCACATAATGAATTGAATAGAAGCAACTCTATCAAATATCCCAGGAGAAAATTGATATACCTTAGTTTCTGTGAAGAGCTTTTGCATAAGATAATATTCGATAAAGGACTGTCCTGTAACTTCTTTCTAATAAACACAGATGAAGAAACCACTCTGCTATAGTGAAGCATGTCATGTCCTGCCATTTCTTCTGCTGTTGACTAAGAAAAGTGACTGAAATGGATTTTTGCACAAATGGCATTGGTGCCAAGCCTCTAGCAGTAGCATCGTCAAGGTGTAAGGACAGTATTACAAAGTATTACAAGCAAAACTTTTACAGAGGTGATTGGATAAGTCTGTGGAACAGTGCCTGAAATATCTGACCATCATCCAAATGGTTTTAATCCCTTTTGCCATGGTGTTTTCCCTTTGATCACAAGAACATATACAGCTGCCAAGAAATACGCTTCCAGGCAAAAGGATAATCATAAGGAATAATCATAAAGCCAACAACCATTTTGGAAACTCTGATTCCGGTGATTACAAAAGATGTTTGTTGCTATTGACGAGTCTTCATGAGACTTGATTTTCAATTTTGCTTTGACATAATTTAATCAACATAAGAATTGCCATTCTTATGCCAATTAGGCTAAAGGTGCAACATCCTACGCTAGACTGGTCAGATCTCTGCAGAGGAATGTAAGAAACAGGGCAAGAGCAGAGTGTCCTTGTGCTGTCAGCTTCCCAGCAGACAGTAGTTTGGAAACTTCCTGAGGCAACTGTTGTGTTAAGATCATGAGGCTTATTAGAGTATCCTCTGTGAATTTGTCTAATCCTCTGTGGGTCCTGAAATAAAAGTGTACCCATAGTCTGACAGTAATTTAAGTGTTTTAATCTTACCTTGGGTCCCACTGGTCCAGGCCATCCAATTGGTCCTGGCATTCCCGGGACACCCGGAGGACCTGGCCTACCCTTGAAAGGAAAGCATCGGTTATTACAATAAACTCATTTAGCAGCATTCCAAAACATAGGCTTCCACTGCTGTCAGAAGACGTGGAGGAATACAGAGCTTCAAATGCTTTTTTTTTTTTTTTAAGCGTAAGAAATACTATACTATATTTACTATATTTACTTTACTATAATGAGGGTTGCATAGAGAGAGAAAACGGGGATTCCCAGAAATACTAAAAGTAAAACTGAGTCAAATAAATAGATGAATGGCAGAGGAAATCTATGTGAAGTCAAAATAAGCATCCTAAAAACCCAGGATCAATAACTTAAATCCTCCTTTTATTTAGTATAGTGTAAGTCAAAAAAAAAGAACTCCATGTAACTCAACAGAGTTGTATGTATGTACTTTATGTTAGTACTTTATGTTAGTACTTTATGTATGTTAGTACTTTACACTAAGAATAGAAACAAATCTTTTACTAAGATATTCTTGTTTATTATTATTCTCATTAAGAGTATTCTTATCAACTGTAGTAAGCATACTATAATAGTATAGCTCTTTAGTATCAGCTACTTAGTTATATAAATAGCAATAATTACATATATATATATAGTTATTTGTTATACCTACTGCTTGTGGATCACTCTGACTATATCCTAAACTGGTACAGATTGAGGTACCCCACGTACTGCTTTGTACCACTGGACAGTATGGCCCTAGAGACCTAACCATGATATTTGGGACTGAGTGACCTCACATAAGCCACATGAATTTTAGAAGGAATTATACGACTTTCTTCCCAGTCTATATTTGGACAACTACTTTTTTAGGGATCTAATAGTTTTTGTCAGAAGAGTAAGCACTGCAGTGGTGAAGATA
This sequence comes from Crypturellus undulatus, assembly GCA_013389825.1. Classification (NCBI taxonomy): domain Eukaryota; kingdom Metazoa; phylum Chordata; class Aves; order Tinamiformes; family Tinamidae; genus Crypturellus; species Crypturellus undulatus. Next base: position 252,237 of record VWPW01022587.1, read on the forward strand.
TTCCAGTGTTACACATTTACGAGTGACTCTCTCTGAAATGTCACAGTTTTGAACCTGTGAATTCATACAGGGAATATTTTTGTTCTGTTTATTTTGCAATTTAGATTAAATAATTAATACCACTTTTGTTGCATGCTTCACATTAATTTGAATTACTAACTTGTACCTGCTTTTAAAATATTTTGCATATTTTTAAAACAGCATTTCTTTTCCTGGTTAGTGACTTAACCTCAGCATATCTCTGATTTCACCCTGCGTTTCTGTCTTCTTTTAAAATTAATTACATTAAATGTAAGCACTCAGCCACTGAGACAACATATTCTGTTTCATCACACGTAGGGGCACATATTTTTTACAATATATCATAGCTCATATGTCACCCGGCATAGGGCTGTAGTTGGCACATTGTGTCCATGCCAAAACTCTGCAAATGTAATCATTAATGATTATTTCTCCTTCTGGGCTAGCTGTTTTGACTTTGGAAAAGTAAAAAAAAAAAGATTTTTGCCTTTTTTTTTTTAAATATACCTTTTATGATAGTTTCTGCATTCTGCTTTCCCCGTCCACAAGGTCCTAGTGGACCTAACTTAGCTCATGTTATTTCTCCTTCTCTTTTAATTGCCTGGCTAGAGCCATACGTTCTTCCCAGGGGGATTTATGAAATTCAGACCACCGCAAAGGCTCCCCAATGCACAGGGCCCAGCTCCTCAGCCCTGGGCCCCCAGCTCCCTGTCTCACATCTCCAGTAGCAGCAGAGGCAGCACAAGCCGGTTAGACAGCAACATCAGCTAGCGATTATTCGAGTTTCTGAGTTCTTACTATTTTCTGAGCTACAACTGTTATTTATTAGGCTGATGTCTGAGACAGCACCTTATTTCATACCTTTCTTCCTGGTCTGCCAATCTCCCCCTGTAAGAGAAAGGAATTTGTTAGTCGCGTGGACCCCACGTGAAGCACGGTGGCTCATTAGCCAACATGCTGAAAAGCAAAACTAGGAATACCCCTGTGTCCAGGACTTTGCATCCAAAGGCAGAAAGAGAAGATCTGATTTAACAGAGCTCCCGATTCTTCCCTGTGTTCTTAGCTCTAAATCTACACTTTCTTCTATAGCAAAGCATTTATATTCGTGGCCAGCTTCCAGCATAAAGATGTTCAAGCCTCATTATGGAGTAAATGCCTTGCAGGTCTCAAGTCATAACTGACCACACGGGCTGCTTTTCCTAGGGGAGCTGGCTCATACAACAGGCCCTGCCGAGGCGAGCTCGAGCTCCATGGTTGCACTCGTACCATGGCTCACTCCTGCTGCTGAGCTGTCTCCTTGATGCCCTCTGCAGACACAGGCAGTTGTCAGGAAAAGCCAGAAAAAAATATTCCAAGCTATTTCAAGCTTCAAAAGGGAGATGAGGATTTAAATTATAGCCTCAAGCTGATCCACAACTTCCAATTCAAATTTAAGCAAATGAGGAGAAAAAAACAGAATGTGAACTCTTTCTCTCTTTCCTTGTCCCCTCAAAAACATACCAAACTCCTTAACCCCAAGTACTTACTTTCTCCCCTTTTGGTCCCACTATACCAGGAATTCCTTGTGGACCCTAAGGAGAAAAGTGAATGCCGTTATCAAATGATTATGGGAAGAAATCATGGGGTGTTGCCCACGGGACCAGCCATATCTCTTGGGACTGGTGTGACCTCATGAAGTCAGGGTGCCTGGACAGGGTGTTTCCACATTTTCTGTTTGTCACATTTTTGATAAAAGCTGAGTCCACTGCTGAGGGCAGGCTGCAAAGTGACTGACTGAGTCTCACAAGCCTCTTTAAGTACATGAATATACTTCTGTCTCTCAAATGAAGCTGATTCTCCTTTCAGGAGACTTCTTAATCCAGGGAGACCTTAAATCCCAGCTCAGAAAAAAAAAAAAAACAGCTTTCTTTTCTTTTTAATGAATAAAGTCTTCGAAAGAGGAGCACTATACAAATTACTCCAGTTTTTGGAACCTGGCTGTCTTATACTACCCAAGTCTTCATGTAAATTTTATGCAAATAGGAGCAAATTGTACCCTTAGTTGCAAATTGCTTCCTGTTATTTTGGGTTTTCAAAGTGTAAATCAGAATGTATCTTACTGGAGTCAGAGTCAAGTTTTATCTTTTCTTTCATTTACCTTAGGTTACACACGGGAGGAATTATAATCTTGAGTTACGCTGTTACAAATATAACTCTCCTCCTTATGAAAAAGTATTAAAACACAGTTCTGACTCAACAATATGAAAGTAATGTAAGTTACAGAAGAAAATAATTCAGGAATACTTTAAATTTTTTTACAGTAGCATCATTTGCTTTTTCACATGACCCTCATCATAAAAGTACTTCCAGAAGGACTGTTGGATCTAACATTGTCCCTTTAGAAAACACATTCCCACAACTGGTAAATTAAAAATCCCAGAGCCAGGTTATACCAACCTCACTGTCTGTGACTGCTGTAAAATCTGCCAGCTCGCTGTATTTAATATGTTTTTGGAGGGATCACAAATCATTCGGTTGCAAGATTAATATTTATAACAAATGACATTTTAAGACAGTACAATGAATATTACTGTTTCTTCAGTTTAAGACAGAGATAATATTATGACTTTTTTTAAAAAAGGCAGTCCAGTGAGGACTGAAATAACTCCTCTTTCTTTCACACTTACTGCAATTCTGGCTCATTGCCAGCTGTGCTGCAGGACTGTTTCATAATGTAGAGAAGACTCTTCTCAACACAAGACAAAACAACCATGTTCATTTGCTTGTCACCTCTCTATGCCCTTCATAACTCACATGCTAAATGAGTTTGCTTCATCTTGTGCCTGAGCAAAGACAAAAGGGCAGGATACTGAACCCAAAGCCCATAAAACAAGGCTTTATGGCTTTCACATTGCATATTCCAGACTATTTATTTATATCTTATGAAGTATTGCCAATTTGGTAATTAAAACTAAGCTTTCTGCCACTTAACTAAACTTCAATTATTCTTTATTGTGGCACCCTGTCCTGCTTCTCAAACAGTGTGTGGGTCCTCGTTATTTCCTCAGGTTCCCGAAGGCTCAGGCCCAGCTCCGCTCCGCGAGTGCTGAGCGTGAGTCCTGCGCCCCCCTTATTGGTACTGTAGTAACACCCAAAGTAGCGCTTCCTGAGGAAGATCCCTATTCCAAAAAGTTTGATTTCAATTTGGAGAGATGAATAGAAACAAAAAGGCGAGTGGGTGATACTCTCCAGAATACAGACGGAGACATTTACAAAAACAGCTACTCTAGAACCAAACCATTTCTTCAGAAGATTTCTAGCCTCCCTCTTTACAGTCTGTCTACACAAATAAACAGTGAAAAGTGAAATGGGAACCCAAAGGGAATGGCCAAAGCCCACATAGCTAGTCAGATGCAGAGACTTTGTAGGTCTCTACAAAGCTAGAAGATACCTCATCTCCTGGATCCTACTCCGTCAGTCTCCGCAAAAGCCCCCGTTTTTCTCTGATCTATAATGAGGCATTTGCCTCACCAAGGATATTCTCCACTAACTTGCAGGTTCACTGCACTTGTGTTCAAGCTTCACAGGCTCTTTCTGCGCACACAAAAGGCAGCAGGTCTAAAGCAAAGAGGAAACCAACAAAATTTTTTTTCTCACTGATGCTTCCCATTGCAGAAGTCCATGGAATTGTAGAGTAAACTTGAAGTAGACTGGAGGAAGCCAGGCAGGGAAGAGAATATAGGAGCAGAAAGCTTATGTGAGTTAGACATACTCATATCAAAATAAAAATAAACCATAGCTTGATGTGTATCAAGTGGCAAAAAACATTTATGGCAAATGTTTCAATTGTTGTGATGTCTTTAGAAGAAGTGGGAGTGCAATGTGCCTTTGTCACCAGTGTGTCACTCACCTGGGGGCCAGGAGGTCCTGAGGGGCAAAAGGATTCCGGTACAGAGGAAGACTCTTTCATTTGGAACTCTTGACAGAAGTCGTTCACATCTAGGGCAAGCAGCTTCTGCATAAAATAAAAGCCATCTGTGAACGTGCAGCATACATTGCCAGCCAGAGAAATAAACAAACAGTCACCAAACACTACAGCCCCAAGAGAAATGATTCACTTCCTTAAAAAGAAGCTTATGGTTTGTCACAAGGTTATCTTCACGGATGCTTAGACATTATCGCTTCAGCAGAATATCCTGCCCGACGTTCCCTCCCCCGTTCCCACAGGCTTGCACTGAGGCTCTAGGATGCCCCTCTAAGCCACCGTGGGACCCAGGGCTATTCTTAGACTTGATCGTGCTTGCTCAGTCACATTTTACAAGGAGCAACTCCTCTCCAAAAATAGCATCTTTGCTCTAATAATATAAACTACACTCACGATACAGGCAGAGTGAACTTCGCTCCAGTAGGTATCAGCCAGGAGGCTTTCAGTCAAAACTAATTGCTTTAAAAACTGATGGAGAGTTTCTCCATTGACTTTAGGCTTAGGCTAAATGTCTAGTCTTTTGACTTCTAATTTAGGTGAGGTGAATCCCAGCCTGAGATAGTGACTCTCATGACCAAAGTGGCTTAGTTATGACCTGTGACAGAAGAAGTGTCCCCTGGAAATGCAGCCAAACACTGAGATATAAATGTGGGGGGTAATAAAACTCCATTCTTCGGACAAAATCCAACTATAAGCTCCAAATCAGAGACTGTTGGTAATAAATTCACATTGTTCCCACTCTTACAGTAACTGTTTAGCTTAGTATTATGCTTTTATGGTGAGATGACATCAAGGATCATTTTATGCTTAGATTACTCCCTGGGCTACTGAAGGGGAGTCTCTGGGTCTCAAACTCGTCCTCAGCAAAGTGCATGTAGGAGCAGACAGCATTTCCTAAGGACAGCTGGTCTCTGGGTCTCCTTTCTGTGGAAACCAAGGAACAGGGAGCAGAGAGGATGAGGAAGAGGGTGGCAACTGATTTTTGGTTTGGTGGGAGTAGAGCACCCTGAGCTCCAACCCCTCATCCTCCACAGCTAGGGTTTGACACTACACTTTACCTTGGGTTTGTTCTGGGTAGGCCAGGCATGTTTCTAATCACTATCTGCATAAAAACAACAATAATCACAATATTTTTATATGATAAATGACAAGTGAAATTAAAAAATGGGAATTACTAAGTAGCAGAAAAATTCTTTATCTTGAAAAGGAAAATATCTCAGAATTAATAGATTCCTGCTAATAAACACAAGTGGGCAAACTGATATGATGTGGTCCCATTATATGTTGGGTGATGCATATGTGAACATAGGTGCATGAGCGCATATTATGTCAAAGAGCTACGTGTGAAGGGGCCACACCAGCAACCCAAAGACGTTTTCCTTTCCGCCCGGCAGAATAGCAGGAGCCGAACCCGCACTCACCGTGCTCCAGCTGTGCCTGAAGAAGGGCGGCGGGAAGAGCGGCGGCGGCGGCGGGCCCGGCAGGCAGCAGGCTCGGGGGCTCAGGCGTTTCTTCTGTTCCAAACAAGGGAGGTCTGTTCAATACAAACACTCATCCATGGTCTGCTGCACCACGGACCTCTGTCACGGCACGCAACGGGCTTCCCCGCCGCGGGACTTCCCTGGCTGCAGACTGCGATGTGGGAATTCGCGTGGTCTTTGAGCTCCTAAGATTGATCTCTTGCTGAGGGCTGGGCAGTTTTAAGCCCTTAGCATGTCTATACCCAAGGCTTGTTTTGGAAAATGTCAAGATACAAAAAAGAGTGAAATATATTCTCTCTCTCTCTCCTGCCCCTATCACAGAAGACGGGAACAGGGAGAGAAATCAGAAAGATACCTCTGAACAGAGGAGGGAAAAAAGAAAGTAGAAAAGCAATAGGAAGATATGAGGCAAAAGCCAGATGACAAATGAAATGGTAGGAGCAAAATGTAGAACCTAATGGAAAGTGCAGAGGAGGCCTAGAGCCGAGAGATGAACAAAGGACATTTTCAAGAGGAAAAGCACTGACCAAATCACATTAAGTCATTTCTTCTGCTCCAAAGGAATATTAAAAACAGCATCTTCTAGGCTCTCTGCCTGTCAGCAGGAAGGTCTCTGTGCGCTGCCCACCCGCCTCCCCATCGGGTCTCATGAGTTCAGGCGTTTTGGCAATAACAACGCAGCTCCACAGCACATTCACTTCAATTCCCCCTGAGACTATAAGCAAGTTGCCTATTTCAGATCTATACATCAGCGCTAAATAAAGATCTGGCCACCCGGATTTAGCTGGGGGCTTTGCCACAGACTGGTGTGTAAGACTTTCCCTCAGTTGTATTCTGCAATGCATTTAACTTTTATATAAGGAAAATTTCCATCAATAAAAATAAGCATCTGTGACCAAAGAGTGGCAGAGAAAAGAGGTGAACATGACATCTGCTTCTTTCTGCATCTATGCACTCTTTGGGAAATAGATCTCTAATGAGGCTGGGGGAATTCTGCACAGGTTTTGCTAAGCACTGCAAATATTTATTTATATTTGTTGGATTCTTGTTCTGGTTACAGGCAGCTTGAACGGATGCCTGCACACTGGAGGGTGGCAGGGAGCCAAATACAGTCAGAAGAAAAGCTCATGGTAAAGTATCTGGTATTAATAGAAAATCTCCAAATTAAGTTTATGAGAAGACAAACCTGGCAAAATTGGTAGATTTGTGTGCAAATCAAATGCAGGCAGGATATTAGTTACATCCCAAGCTAACATGGACCTCTGAGGCTCTGTGGTTTGATACACTCTGGATCAAAGACCATCTCTTCTTTCACATGTTATACCACGTAATGCAATTCCTGATCTTCCTGAGGACACCACCCACCAAGGTCACATTTAGCAGCCTGGTTAAATGAGCAAAACCAGGGGATTCCCGGCTCTGCTTTAAAACCTGTCTAGCAGTTCGAGATGCCTACGGAAGAAGTGTGTGTGAGGTATCTGGCGGTGAAAATGCTGCCCACAGCCCCAGGGTGAATCCACTGCCATCGTACCTCGTTCTGCACTACTGCTCGCTGCATGCTCTTGTCACAAAATACATCTATTTCATATATTAAGCTGCTATATTAAGTCCTGGCACAGGACTGTTCCTCATGCGGTGGGAACAGTGAGAGCACAGGAGAGCCAGGACTTGCTCTCTGCCCGGATCCTCCCTTAGCCCATGCTTGAAGCGTATGGCACGCTGCTATTACCAGCTCCTTCCACCTACCTGCGTGGACAGAGAGATTTCTGAGGTTTCTGATTTTTCAGATTCCTCAGAAAATATATTATACACAGTTCAACAGCGCCTGTTGGTTAGGACAGCATTTCTCTCAGTGTCGCTGCAAAAAACATAGCTGTCCACATACCTACCAGAGTGATAACCCAAGGGAGACAAGCTGTGTCAAGACCCAAAAGGTCTGTAGTTAAGAGTCTGCCCGAACTTTTCCTGTCAGGTTCAAAACTCAGTAGAACGATTCAACTAAAGGAAAGGCAGAAGACTTTATTATAAAGAATAAAGATTATATTGTTTAATTCAAAGCTTTAAAGCACACACCAACACCCCCAATGACCACTAAAAAGGAGCAGCAATTTGAGTTTTCTGTACTCATATGCACAACAAAAAAAGAAAAGAAAATTTACAGTTAAGTTCTGCACTGGTCTATGCTCATTTCAGTCACCCTTACACTGTAAGAGTAAATGTTGTATAGCTATAAACATAACTGTATAGTAAACATTGTGTTGATTGTATAAAGGTATGTATAGTTAAAATTTCAGGACTCCGTCACGAATCCTGGTTATATTCAGGAAGGTGTATTTGTAAAGCAAATGGAGGGGTGTAAGAAAGACTGGCACTAGACCTGAGGAGATCCCATGCTAAGAAGTGGCAAAACTCAGGCAACAGAAGAGGAAGCAAAACATAAATGACTATTGGTATAAATAACACAATCTTCCTATAAGGACTTTTATTAGCAAGGATTTTCTAGCTGTGATAGGTCCAAGGTGTAAGCCATGGCAGTTTTGGTTTGTTTTATATTGCAGAAAAATCACTTTGATGGCTCACAGACCCCCCCGCCCTCCCCTGCAAAAACCATGTATATAATTAGGCTCCAGGTTAATTTTGTTTGCTCTACCCAGCTTCATAATACTCTCATCCCCATGAGTGGAAAAAATCTCAACCCAAGAATAGGACTGTCATAGTTTTCTGTGAAATGTGAAGACCCTGCCTACCCAGCGAGCTCATTTACACGTCTTATATGGAAACTGCTCTTTCAACATCTTTAGCAGCAAGGAAAGTATTCAATAACAAAGGAAGACAAAATGAAAATGTCCCTATATAAGACTTGTCTAAGTTGTGGTTGAACATAGAGTACATAAAATTATCAGAGTTGACTTTAAAATAGAAATGTTTTACCATTTTAATGTTTCAACTGTTATTAAAGACAAAATCATTTGTTAATATAATTCTAGAAATATAGATATAAGTAAGGGAATATAGAGATAATAATTTCTTTAAAATAATAATTTCTTTTAAAAATGCATTTTAGATAAGCTGTTGTAACTTTTTTTTTCCTTTCCTTTTTAATTCTAATGTTTTTCTTTGCAGGCTACTTTTTGCTAGCTTCAGGTGGAAGTGAGCAAATCTCCTCGGAGCCAGCCCAGTGCAACCCTCCTAGGGCTCCCTTCAGCCCCTGCAGAACACTCTGGCTGCAGAAGAGGTTCAGCTGGAAAGAGCTGCCCCCTCGCTCAGTTTATAGGATTTTGCTGCAAAAAAAATGACACGGAAACCATGAAAGGGAGTTTTGCCCTAAGATCACCAGGGTGTAGGCTTGGTGGGCCGGCCGTACCGCCTGATGAAAAGGACGTGCGAGGAAAGAGGAGGTATCTAACCTACCTCCTCCGTACCGCACAGGGATTAATCTCTATATTTATTGTAAGGCAATGGAGGTGCTCTTTCCCTTTTAAGTAAATTTGTATAGTCCTTTGGAAACGTGCATTTTGAGAACCTTAGGTCAAAATCCTCTATTTATGGTCCAAACGCTACTGTAATTCTCTCATGTTTCACAACCCTCCTTTAAAGCACTAAGGTCGGTATTGACAATACATGTATTTGCTTCTTAAAAACATGTCTCAGGAAGCTTCTTGGTGCAAAATGGAATGGACCAAAGTTGAGCAGAAATTATTTCTCCGTCATTCTGAGAGAAAACAGAAGATTTCAGCCAAAGTATTTTTCAAGTGTCTGTTCAGTCAAGGAGACCCAAGACAAATGCGAAAGTGTTCCGTGCCAGAAGCTGCCATCATAAATAAATGAATAAATAAATAAATAAATAAAGGGATTTAAAATTAGCTGCTGTCCAAAAGGCTTGACCATGGCACAGAGCCTGGCGGGCTGCCTAGACAGCGGCCGGCGGGGCTTGCCCGGCCGGAGGAGACACGTCCCGTCCTCCGCGCCCAGCCTAAACCCGGCTCCCCGGGAGGCAGCCCCGAGCCGAGCCCTCCGCGGGGCGCCCGGCGGCTGGGGCAGCGCGTTGCTGCCAGAAGCCCCATGGAAACGGCAAAGCCCAGGAAAGCACCGGCGCGCGTGGAGGCTCTACGCAAGGCGGAGGAGCTTTGCTTCTTATATGCGAACACTTCAGGCGTCTGATGTGTGCATATGTGCACGCATGGGGGCTAGGCACCTGCCTAAAGATTGCGTGATCTTCTCTCTGATTTATTAGGTAAGAAAAATTCTGAAATTGGGACACAAAAACAGTCCTCTCCTTATTTGCTTGGATTGGCTTTGGATGCCATTTTGATGAGAACATAAAAGTGCCAATAAAATTTGAAGGGTGGAACACGTCAGTGGGTTATAAAATGGGTTTATAAATAAACGATGGCTTATAAAGTACACTAAACACAAACAGGGCTATTTGGGGCAATTTTGCCTCTCTTGCCTTTCACTTGCAGAACTCCAGAGGCCTGGATACTTCTAGTTAACATTAAAAACACCCTGTGCTTTACTACAGTGAAGGAGAAACTGAGGCACAGAGAAGTTCAGCAGCTCCCCCAAAGTCATGGATGGTTCAACTACACAACGAGAAACTGCATTTTCCCTCACAGGACCCAGTGTCAGTCACTTTAGGAACTGGGTTATAGAACACAATGACTTCTCACTCCAAAAAAAAAAACATTAAAAATGCTCTGAGTATTAAAACTGGAGAACTAAGTATTGTCCTTACCAAGTCTGAAATCCTAACGGTGAATGGGTTAATGCAAGGTGGCTGCTGCACTGGCCCCAGAAGACTCTTGTAGGCCAAGTGCTGCCACACAGATCTCCAACTGCAGCTGTATGATTAATAGCAGCAAAGCAGAGAAGCATCCGAGCTGTGTTTCTGCAATTGCAAGATCATAATCTGTCAGTGCTAGAATGGATCAAAAGCCATATTTGACTTTGATGTTGGTCCATGGCATGTTCAAGCAGTCACAGGCAATGCGGGCGCTGCTGAGCACTCAGAGGGACCTCAGAGAGACGTGCCCAAATTCCAGTTTGAAACCCTGATACCACAGACTAGATTAATTGTTCATGCCTACCTCATTTCGACAACTTCACAGCCCGTCACAGCCCTGCACAGACTTTATTTTCCTGCCTTTCCCACAAAGCAGCTCTGTACTGATGTGCTGCTGTGAAAACGTGCACCTTTGTCATGCCAAGAAGCTGAAAAACATCCACTGACTCCTTTCCCTGGGGAGAAGGAAATAGAAATTACCGTTCTGGCTTCTATTGACAAACCGTCTCCCTTTATTTGTATGGATTATTAGGGACACTCCTTTAGGTGTACACATTTCCAGGGAAAAATGTTTAATGGTGCTTTTTGCTTTCCCCCAGGGTCCCAGTCCCTTCCTACAACTTTTCTGTCTCCATCTTCTCACCCCAAACCCCCTTTCACCGTTACAGTCCCATGCCTTCAGAGAGCATCACCCCACAGTTTCCTTTCCATTAAAGAGGTGATCCCTTAGAGGTGAGAGGGGAAGAAACAGAACATTTAAATTGGTTCCTCTTAATTACTGCTGCGTTTGTCTCTCCTTCCTATTTTTGATCTTCCCTCAAAAAAATCCTCCCAGTTCTCTTCTACCTACAAGTTGCACATGAAACGGGTCTGTAAAGCCTCCCACACTATTTCTTGCACTTAATCCTAGGACTGATCTACAACACATTCAACACATCTTTCATCTAAACCATAAATTTCCTTCTTTCATACAAGTGTCCTAAGATTGTGAAACTATTTCTGAACCTCTTACTGCTTCCCCTCTCAGGCACCATTTGAATCTTTCATTTTCCAGGCTTTCCCTGGCTGCCCAACCAGCTCTCTTGGACATGTGCTGAATGAATCCTACATTGCATTATAGCTGAATGTGCCAACTGATTTTGCAACCTCATACTAATCTAGCACCAAGAGCTAGATATCGCAGGCAGGAGATAAAGGCTGCATGACCCTTTCTGGTCTCAGACTTACTCCTCTGTTTAACACTGTGGACCTTTTTCTGTAATTTAACCCTGAGCAACAGTTTCTTTCCAGTAACACGATAATTTACCTCCTGCTGCAATTCCTTCTTGCTGTCTTGGTGCTCCTGTGCCTGGTCGCCCCACTGAGCACTTTCCCAGCACTGGGGCTAGAGTCAGGCCACTTCTTTTGACAAGCTGAGTGTCCTGCCGTTGCACAACGCCACGAGCAGGTGAGAAGCTCTTCTCCCTCTTGAGTGTTAGACATGGAGCCAAACTTGCACGGCAGCATCCACCGCCCTCACTGGCATCTGCCTCCTCTTCCCATTAGCCCTGCCAGGGAAATGCCACAGCCTCTTCAGGAGGCTCCGGTGTCCCCTCTGCCTTTGCTGCGCTGCTCCCACGGGTCTCGGCGCTTACCTTGAGCCCTAAACCACAAGAGAGGGTCGAGGGATCCCAAGCTAAATTCATGCTTGAGTATTACCCACACTGCGCTGAGCAAATGCTTCTCCTCTATCTGCTGGGGGAGAAACTAAAGATAAAGTCAAAGGGGCTGTTTCTGATGCAAGCTTGTTTGTTTTAAGGACCCGTTTCCTGGAATGCCACACTAACCACATCTTACCTTACCTTACTACTTTTTTTCTTGTTACCAGTCCAAGCCTTTCTCAAAAGGCTGCTCCAGAGCTGCTCAAAAAGCTGCTCAAAAGCTGCTGTCTTTATCACCTTAGCACCAGGCCATTCCAGGTAACAACTAAGCAGCCCTCTTCTTGGTTTGGCTTGCCAGCTACTCCCTTGCCCAGTAATGTGTAAATGGCCAAATAAACTCTTCCAAGGATTTTTTTAATTCTCTCAAGCTACAGAGATGTTGCATTAGTAGAATCTGTTGTCTCCCTGATGGGCCTCTGTGAGCTACAAGAAGACAGAAAGCTTCCAAATATCCAGTCCAGAAGCCTCTGGACAGCCAGTTCCCTGTCCAGGAGAGCGACTTATCCTAGTGACACTTGATTTCCTCCTGAAGGAAGCTTTCCTTAACGAAGCTGCAGTCCTTACCACTGCTTCATGTCCATCACAAACTTCCAGTCTGCCTGAGGCTTTCCTGCTCAGCTCCATGAAAAACCTGATCCATAGTGTTTGGTCTCCTGCCGGGACCATGCCGACTTTTCTGGACCTAGAGCTAGACTTTAACTGTGTTAAAGATTTTTCTCCCCCAAAGATTTGCCTCTGTTTACTACAGGCTATTTTCCCAGTAGCCTCTAGCTGCTGCCTTTGAGAATCTTCTAGCTTTTGTTTCTGGTCCTTTGAATTTTAAATTCCTTTTCCTATTTCTTATTCCTTCAAGAATTCCTCCAAGCTCTGCCTGGCCACCGGGTAGCTGCCCTGTGCAAAGCCTGGTCGTGCGGGAGCTCTGTGCACGCCGTTCCGCTGCGCCACCCGTGAAACGTGGTGTTTGCTTCTTAAAAACAGGGGTTAGATGGGCAGCGGACAAAGATAATGTTAGCAATGTTGTCAGTAGTGCTCAGAAGCTACAGTCCCGTTTCACCCCTTAAATTAATTTAATCCACTGTATTCTTTTCACAAGGCTGTGTAACAATATTGATTGCAAGGAGAAAGTTCAATCAAGCGATACATTTATGTCCTGGATAAAAGGAAATCTGGGTCAGAATAATCTTTGGGATATTTCTTTCCTTCTCCAGCTTTTGCTGGTATTTTAAGTAATTCCCCGTCTCCCTTCTTTAAAAGCTGAGACTTCCAGGATATATCAATAGAAGAAGGAAGGAAAAGGACAGAGAGGGAGAGGAAGAGAGACTGGGTTTAGATGGCTCTTTCTGTCTCATTCTTACCACTTAACTCTACTAAAAATAAGTATACAATCCATGCCTAGCTTTTTGGTAGGTAATTACAGTAGAAGAGGCACTCTGGTGTCACATGGGCAGCGTAGGAGCCTGAGTAGAGCAGAGCTCTGAAAAATGGCAAGAGAGGACATGACAAATACAGGATCTCCAGGAGGGGATGCGACAGGTTGCCCTGAAAACAGACCTGCTGCCTCCAGGAGGCTTGAGTTACATCGCCCGGAGGTGCCTGCTGCCACGCGGGACCACGGTCACATGCTTGGAACACTGTAATGTCACTCCCTGGTGAACATTTCCTCCAGAAGTGATGCTTCAGCACCAGGGAAACTGACTCTGTGGTGCTGACACCACGTTGTAAAACCTTCCGGGAAGAGTGAAGCAGGGGTGCTTGAGCCTGGTGGGACTAAATGATAGAGAAAATGATCCAGATCATTTTCTTTACCCAACTACTGCACCATGAAAAAGAAAAAAAAAATCCCCTGCAGGTTGTTTATACTTACTAGTTTTTGCTCTGTGATCTGTTAAACTTTTTATTTGTGACCTGTTGCTGTGGAAAGATATGTGGGGACAGAAATAAAACTACTTCAAGATCAGCATTTTTCAGGCATACCTGGAAAACAACCAGATGTGTTTTTACAACTATAGGGAAGACAAGTCATTGCTTAATAACATCCTTGCTGTTGAATGGGATCAGAGTTTGCAAGTACAGAGCTAAACCTGTTCTTTAAAAGTGAAATTAAATCCTGGTGCCAGACATAAATAATAAACTAAGCTGACAGCCACAGAAGAGAATGTTTGTGAAACCATTAAAATCACCGAGAACATAAATGGAATTGACTCAGCCTCTGCAACCACAGTGCAATTTCTACCACAAAATAGAGAATTTTGCTTTATCCTTTGGAGACGTTTTGTCAAATGCAGATGCAATTAAATCAGTAAAGAATTTTATTTTATTATGTGATTTTTCGTACAAAATAAAGCCTCTCTTGACCCCATTAGCAAAGAGCATCTGATACGGGGTTACATAACGGCTCACCACAGTAAGACTCTTAATCCAGCGCTGTGGCAATAGGCTGAATCATCCCGTAGATGCTATTTTCCCAGAGGCCATCAAGGACACGTTTGCAACGCACTGATAACGACAGCTCTGCCGAGAGCCCACCCGTTGCACAGGGCGGTGGGCAGGTCGCGTGCGGCTCGGCCATGTGGGGCATCACCCAGACGGGAGCCCGAGCGATGACAGGTTCAACTGGCTCCACCTCGGGGCCCCATCGCTTTCTGCCCTGGGCACATTTAGGGCCTCAGGTAGTTTTTCCTAACTCCTTGTTAGCCAAAAATATTTCTTGAGGCACAAACATACCCGTGCGCCCAAAAGCCGTGGTGGGGCCAGCAACAGGCCATGCAGTCCTCCTTCCTATTTGCCTCTTCTACTATGCTGCCAAGATGCAAGACCTGTCCCCTCACAGGAGAAAGGACATATTTACTGTTATTTTTTAAGAGAGCAGTTTAAATCACTTCCCAGAAAACAAGGATGCTCTATAAGAGAAAAGCACTGCAAGAGAAAGCCCAGGCTTTGTAAAGGATGGAGATGGGAACTTCTTCCTTTGGCTGGAGTCTACTTGCTCCAAATAACTGTAAAGCTTCTCAAAGTCTTTTTCAGGTCCAATAACTTACACGCTAATGCAAGATGATTTGAAACATGCCAGTGAAGGCAGGGTCTTGACTGATTGGTGTCACTCAGCATTAACTAATATTAACCTCATGAAAAAAGCATACCCGACTGAACGGAAATGATAACTAATGCAAATGATTTTAGCACCTTACAGTCTTGGTGCAGAAACTCTGTCAACTCATCCAAGCTAGCCTGCTGATTACTGTTCTCTCCTAATTTCCTTATATGTGTTTAATCCATCTGGCTCTGTGGTTGCCACAGAGATTTTAGGGAGAGAGAGATAAGGAGAGAGAAAGTGCGTGTCTTTAAACCCATTTGTGAGACTAATTTTACGAAGTCTTAAAATTTGAAGCCTTTTGATCTCTCTCTTAATATCAGAAACACAGAGAGGATCAGAAACACAGAGAGGATCAGGGCATAATTTGCCATAAAATGATGGAAGTTCATCCAAGAGAGTCAGAGTTCTTGTCAGTTCTCCCCTTCCTTGCCACAAAACACGATCAGGGGAACATCCTGCTGCTCAAGCCAGAAAATCTATCGAGTGGGATTTCCAGGGCCCCAGCTCAGCTGCCAATTAATGCGTGTTGCCCTCTCCTAGCAGGGATTTTCCATGTAGTAGAAAGCCTCTTGTTTGCTATGTCAGTCATCTGAGTATTTGCTAGTGTCGTAGCCAGAGCGCATGATGTTTATTCTGCTAACATCCAGCCGGGAGTCCGGCAGCGCTCATTGAGGTCAGAGCTGTATTTATAGAAGCACATATACATTGATACTCATTTTCTTTCCTTTACTGTAATCTACCTAAGCTCCTCCAAAATAGAAAGAAACATGCAGACGTGTAAGTAATATAGTAATTGGGCCAGATCCTCCCATGGCATTAATTAGCAGAGCACCAAGGAAGCCCACAGTGAAAATAAGGCATTTCAGAGCAGCTGAAGATGTCGTCTATTACGTCTAATGGGGAAGGGGAGACATTTAAAATCAGAAATAATAAAGCAAAAAGCAAAACCAATCATGCAACAGGAATCTCCCAGCATGTGCCAGCACAGGTCTGCAACACAAAACTCCTCTGCTCAGGTCGGTAACGGAAATGTTTTTTCCCTCGTGTTCCCGTTCGCTGGCAAGCGCGGAGGAGAGGTCCAGCCGCGGGAAAGCAACAAGACCTCAAGCCATTTACCTGCTGAGACGGAGAAGACGCTGCCGGCGCGCGGCGCCTGGGCTAGAGCGAGGCCGACGAGGAGCTGCAGGCAGAGCCCGCGCGCGGCGGGGCTGCGGGCCGGCATGCTGCTGCCTCCGGCTCCGGCTCCGGCGCCGCTCTGCTCCTCCTTGCTGCCCGCCGTGCGTGTGTGCGGACGGCGCGCTCGCCGTGCCTTTAGCGGGGAAGAATGCCAACCATTTCCCATTAAATCTTCTCCTTGCGCTGGACGCGGTTATATTTAACTCCCGCCCCGGATCGCTTGCCCCCGTCGCGGGGCTCGGCGGCTCCAGCGGCGGCACGGGGGGATTCTGGCTCCGGGCACAGGAGCCGCGCGGCGCGCGCGGTCAGAATCACCGAGAGCAGCACAGGGAGAAATTAGCAAGCGGACTACGAGCAGCATCCCTCGGTACAGGCAACCAGGCACTCACGTCGGGATGGATAAAACTCCCCTTTGATCATCTTCTACAGGTCCCTAACGAGAGAGATGAGCAGGGAGCACACATCTGCCTGTACCCAACAGCGCTTTGTGTTCACTTGTGTAGGGCAGGTCACCCCAAGGGGTGCCCCGGGGCTCTGTGAACCCCATAACCAATTTATTGTATTATATTGTATACAGCAGTGTTTAGCTGCAAACAAGAGCAGTGTGAGGAGCAGCAGGCATCGTACGAACGCAAGGAGCCCATGGAGAGCATGGGGCAAGCAGGTGACACCGCTTGTGTGCCACCGCGGGGTGACAGCAGCTCTGTGGGCAGAAAAGAAGGCTCTGGTTTTCTGCCAAGCAAAGGGGTCTCTGTTGCCCACCCAAAGCGTGGGGCTTCTTGCCGCAGCCCAATAACAAGGCTCTGTCAATAACTTTCTGCCATCAGAAAAAACTAGCACAGGTTTGACAAGCTGCTCTTGGAATCTGGTAGTGGTTTCCATTGAGAGATAAAGGTGTGAAAACCATCGCTACTCCCGCCCATCCAGTTGGAGACGGTTTTCTTTGCCCGCTACTTATTCTTCCACCCAAGACAAGCAAGGAAACCTTTCGGAGTAATGAGAGAGATGATATTTTTTCGTTTGATAGAAGCATTCACAGCAACAAGTCCCCGCTCATCTTAATGCCTACTGAGGATTTTAACAAAGACCTTCACAGTTTTGTTGCAGGAATCAATTGTGCTTTTGAAAATTCTGTTTTGAAGTGATACCGTAACAGCTAGGAAAATTCAAAAGTCAACTAACTTTCATACAAGGAAAAAAGAAAAAAAACCCAACAATTCACCTGCTTTACTAGCTGTTGCGTGGCCATTTGAGATCTGTACTCTTAGAAGAAAAGGACCTGGAATGGTAGAACCTCCTGATCCATCCTACCAGAAAACAGAATTTATGAACCTATCCTTTCTGTAGAAGAATTAATGAAATTATATTCCAAAGAAGGCTTCTTCCCAGTCTTATCTACTTTTGGTTGACAGGTCCCTCATTTACAAGCCAATGGAAAATTAATATACTTAAGACATAAGCAATCTTGTGTTCTCCTATATGAACACAATTTTAATTAAAAAGATGATTGAGATTTTCTAGTTCAAAAGACTGAAATCTCTTCTGCTGAGTGGGGCAAAGGCAAAACAGCAACTCAGTGTTAATGCAGTAATTTAATAACAAATTATGTCAGTAAAGTAGTACAGAATTCTGCTCCTTCAATTAGTGCAGGAGATGGAAAAGTCTCCTGATAATTATGTTTTCCTTGCAGAACTTGTTAGTCATTTAGCAACTGTTTTTCACAACAAAAGTACCTGTTGCTGTTTGCATGCATGTATCAGCCGTGCTTAGCATCTAGATTTAATAGTTTGACCACACAGCTAGCACTACTTTGGAAGAAGGAGTTTTCTCCATGTACAAATGTGGCTCCTGAGGTAGAAAAGATGAAGTAGAAAATAAATGCAGAAAAACAAAAACTTGCTTGTTTTTCTTGTGTATTTAGAATTAATTCTGGAGTCTGATTAGGAAAAGACTCACTAATTTTGTGATGAACTAAACCTGACCACACGAGAGAGTTTGAATGTATTTCGCAGCTTGTCCCGCGCCGATCGCCCCGCAGGGGATCAGGTCATGGTGCAGCGGAGCAGTTTGACACAGCTGGTGCTCGCTGGTCTTTACCAAACCCTCTGGCTGACACATCCTCTAGGCCTGTTCCGAAGGGTCCATCTTTCTTTTTTGCTTCCTATTAATAATTGCCAGGCATACATTTTTTCCTCCCGTAAATAAAATGGAACAAACTGGAGTGGAAAAGGGCTGCAAACATGATTACAGATTTTGGGTAATGCCATGTGATTTCCATCAAAGTCACCAGAAGGACTAATCCCACTGTGACCTTTTGACATTGGAAGACACAGCAAAACAAATTAATTAAAAGACAGTAATTCAGCTACTGACCTTTATAACATTATTCTTCTTCCCTGATCCTGTTTGTTTCAGCTGCCTTGTCTTTCAGCCCGCAAATTATGTAGCGTTTGCCACATTTTGCACCATGGTAGAACAGCTCTACTTCTGGCCAAGATGTTCAAGGCAGAAATATGTGGCAGATGTGAAGGAAACCGATGCTTCCAGGAACACCCTGCAGGGCACCTCCTGTGAAGCCTCTTGGGCAGGAGTCCAGGGGATTTGCTGAGCGTGTTGATCAATCTGCGAAGAAATCTGCAAGATCGGCTCTCGAAAATGTGTAGGTGCTGGATGGGTGCTTCGTGCACATAGTACGCATCTAGGATGTTCTTGTTGTGCTGGATTTACCACAAAGGAGCAGACCATCATAGGGCACACGTGCGGGATATTGATGCTTCTTGGATATGACGCAGCCGTAATCCATGTTTGCAGTCTGCACAGAACCAAGGATGCCTCCAGAACTGACAGATACATGAAAATCCCGGGCAAACACACAAAATCCCAGAATTATTCATAGAAAAAAAGTTCGAGTCAGAAAACGAGGGTTTCATGGAAATCCATGTGTACAAATAACTTTGAGGAGGGGATCAGCGGCCAGCTGAGACCTACAGTTACTGCTAGTGTGTAAGGGAATAAATAGCCATTAGCTCCCTAGGAGGGTGATTCACAGACAGCTATAACCCTGTCTATTCTTGATATTTACATCTAGAGGACATGGAAATAGTCTTCAGGGTAATTCTTTCATCTTATCTTTGTTTGGATGGTCTATTTGCTATCATTTACTTCTATTGGTAAAGGTCTGCAGAATTCGCTGCTTGCATTGGGATCACTGCAACGCTGATGGAAGCGCAGGACAAAAATTATCTGGCAGTAACTGGCCTCACGACTCCTAATTGAAGTGATTTATAATTTAGCCTGCCAACAAGCACAATGAATTAAACACCACAGAGCAATCTTTCTTTTTCTTTTTTTTTATTCTCTGTGAAGATTATTTCTAGAAAAATGTTAACATTATTGCTTTAATGCTTACTGTGGTGCAGAGTTTCACCGAGGCTGGCACTGCAGCATCCTGTCCCTGATTCTCTGCTACACTACAGCCTGAAATGCAAGTGAACAGGAATCCCAACACGAGCACACAGACAGCGAGGAGCGCAGCTCTAGGTATGAACACTGCAGCCGTCAGCGGAGGCTGCAGGTCAGATGGGTGGCCAAGCAATAGTTACCTACGGCAGTTTCAAATTCCTGGTGGGGCTGAAACTTTAACATATTTTTCCTCCAAAACTATTTTCTTCGCAGATCCAGTTGGAAGCTAGTGAGGTCTTTCACATCTCACCCCAGCCCTGAATCCTTGCTGGAACAAGAAGTGCTGCTCTTAATGATGGCTGAGGAGACTGTACCTGCCAGTTCACCAGTGCCCTCCGCAATACCCTTTAAAAAGCCATACGTGCCCATTGCTCCAGTGACAGCTCCAAGGAGACAGACAACAAGTTCTTCAAAAGCAGAAGTGTCACTTTTTTCCTTTTAATATCTCTGATTTAATCAGAGAGAGACTTTTATCCAGACACCATGGAGCTCTAACATGGACAGTTTGCCAAGTAAGAGTCAAAGGGCCACGGACACATTAGATGCTGTGTAGATCTGGGGTATAAAAAAAAAGGCTTAGGTGTTGTCTTCCCCCATCTTCTGCGTGTGGAAGCATCACTGTGACCTACATGCAAAACTCCCACTAACTGCATGGAAACAAATTTGTAACACGTGAAAGTCCCTGAATTACTCGTGGAAATGTAGAAATTTATACAACCCTAGCTGGGCNGCAAAACTCTCACAAATTTGTTTTCATGCAGTTAGTAACACATGAAAGTCCCTGAATTTCCTGTGGAAAGGTAGAAATTTATACAACCCTAGCTGGGCTACTAACACACCTCTTCAAAATAGAGCAACCTGAATTCTTTCTTCAGAGGCTGCTCTTCACTGCACCCAGGGCAGACTGAATTGACCCAAGGAGACTGCACAACTATTTCCTACCTGGCTTGTTCAGACAACCTAGTTGATACAAATGAAAAAGTCAAGAAATGCTGGATTTAACTCTTGCACACAACATTTTGAGTGGTGCATTTCTCTTATTCTCCCTTCCCCACCTCTCACAAAGGAAAGGCTGATGAAAAACAGGTATTTCTTGGAGTATAGACTCAAGCAAGTATTCATTGTCATTCTATTCATCTCTCTTACATCTTTCTGCACTATTTTGGGCAGGCTAGAGATTCCTGGAAAGAACAGACACTGAAAGCATTTGCATTTATATTAGTGTTTGCCATAAATAGCTGGAAGGGTCTGCTTTACTGAACATCTCTTTAAACCTTGACCATCTGGTTTCCATCACATCATCAAAAGAAACAGCTAAACTCTGCTTCAGAAGAGCCAAGTCTTGTTCATTCCAGTATTGCTTTAAGTAACAGGTAAAACTCAGGTTGCCTCTATGTCATCATCATGATGAGCTAAAACACCTGATCCCAGAGCATCAATAAGGAGGGGAGGCTGAGGGCTTCTCTCTGTATTACTCAGGGAGGAGTCAGGCCCCTTAAATAGCATAAACATATTCTTGTTTCTGATTCCTCTAATCTCTGATAGAACTTTTTTATTTTCAGACTGTTTTTGTCAGCTCAACAACCCCCTTAAATCCATCTCCGTGATGTCAAACAGTATCAAAGGATTGGCAGCAGCTGACGAAATACTAACATAGCCCAAATACAATAAATAATAAGGAGACACAGGGTGAAAATTACTTTTTTTATTGATTTTTCAAGCATAAAACAAGAATTTTAAATTTGCTTAACCAAAGAAAATGATCTCCCGTTTGGTCAGCCAGTACCGACATCATCTTTTATGGACATTTTATATCATTACAGTGTATTGTGCCTAATCACTGCATTATATTAAAATAATTCATTTATAGCTAAAAAGATTTAAACTAGTAAAATTTGTCAGAAATCCAATGTGTATTTTCACTCTGAATTTACTGCGGAGGATTCTCCCAGGCCATAAGAGTCCTGCCTGCTCCACAGGCCTGCACCCCTTTGAGAACTGAATCCACTATAGGGGTTGTAGCTTTTCATACTTCTTACCCCTCCCACGGATCTTACTTTTAATGGCTCAAGAGTCCATTTTTCTATGTACTCTGCTAGGAAGTCTGGTATAGATTCAAATGCATCTTGTTCATTTCACAATTACTAATACTCGAATAATCTTTAAATGCAGAGATTAAGTTATAAAATCCTCATTTGTTCCAATGTTTATAGGAAATGCAGTTGTACCCAGTTCCACTCCTGGGAGCTGGTTTAGTTTTGCTTAATGTATTGCTTTGCAGCACCACTCTCTTCATCTTCCATTACATGTTGGAACGAGTCAGCCAGGGAAATTCCTAGAAACAAAAGATGAAACAAGCAAACAAAGAAAATCAGAACAGAGACTAGGAAAATGGGACACAAATATGCATTAACTACCAGATGGAATCTGCAGAAAATAAAAGACTGCTCATAAAAATGTTCTTTGTCTTATTTGGTCTGTCAGGAAAAGAATGACCGTCAGCTCTGATAAAAGCAATTCAAGAGCCACACATTACTAAGAGCCAAAAAAAAAAAAAAAAAAAAAGCACATGGTGTAGTGCAAATGCCCCAGCTCCAGCTCCCCTATTTCCCCATATCTGCAGGGAATCTTCCGCCTTACAACCATCTCTGACTTCTCAGCAGTTTCAGTGATGCTCCATGAGGATTAGTTTGCCTACAGGAAGCTTGTGGAAGAAAGGACCCCAGACACATACCTGCTTCTTCCTGTCAGAGCGTGGGTCAATCATGACATTTATCAGGGCAGGTGTGTGCCTGTCAGCTACGCTTGCCTTCAGCGCATCCTGCAGCTCCTCTGGCCTTGTAACAAAGTACCCCTTCCCTCCAAAGGCAGACATAATTTGCTCATAGTGCGAATTTGGCAGGAGAGAAACAGGAGGTGCACTGTAACACAATGGAGAACTCTGAATGATGGCATTGAAGAACCGCCAGGATCACCAATTCCAATTATTTCAGCACTGATTTTAAGGCAGGAGGTGATTCTTGTGCTGGCCTGATGAAGTCTTCTGGGCTGGGGAAACTTTGCTTCCTATACAGCTTACGCTATGTTACTGAATTACAGCATTACTGACTTTCAGGTTCCGGAGACCCTCTCAAGCAGGCATTTAACTGAGCTCTCCTCATACAGAGGTGAAGCAGAAGCCCATTACAAAACCACAACATAAGCTGTCAGGTGATTTTTGAGGTTATCATCATTTTGGAGCGCTCACCGTGTACTCTGAACAATGGGGCTCATTGTGCTTCAGCAACCTGAAACGACTCATCAAGTCATCTCTACGCTGCACTGTTGTATAAACAGTAACCTGTAAATAGGACGGTTATTTTCGATTTATACTATGTATTAAGATTAACTTATTTTATAATTAAATTCACTTTGTGGCAAATTTTAATCTGGATCATGAAACATTAACAGTACGTGGATGGAATGATCAATTTGGTTACCTCTTCCTTAATTAACAGGACACACTCTGAAGACTCACCATGTAGCAGGATCTCCAAACTTTAACATCTCCTTCCAGGCATCTCTATCCAAACCAGTGTAAATCCCATTGTTGTTGACTATAATAATTAGGATTGGTAAATTGTATCTGGGGGAAAAAAAAAAAAAAAAAAAAAAAAAAAAAATTTCAAAAAAATTTCCCCCTTCCTGAAGGGGGGCCAAGTGTTATTTCGAATTAAAAATACCAAAAAAGCCAATCCTGAATTT